>JAKSZP010002697.1:0-238602 GCA_022478985.1 Massospora cicadina
TGAGTAAGCAATCAAGTTCACTTAATTTGTTGAAGATATGGGTAATGACTCTTTCTGCTTGGCGCTCCCTCCCCACTGAAAACAGTATCCAGTTTTCCATGCTTCCCTGCTTAACCCTTTTCTGGCATCCCACCATCCAATTCCAAACCAGTCATTTTAAAGGATTTGGTCAAATCTGAGGTGGAAGTGATATTGTGTCACACCAGTCCCGCCACTTGGTTAAGTACCTGGTGGCTTGGAAGGGCTTCCCATCCTATAAAAATAGTTGGGTCAGTGCTTGTGATTGCGCCAACTGTCAGGAGTTGGTGAAAGTGTTCCATGTGGCACACTTGGAAGCCCCCTACGCTCCTCCTAAAATTATTGTAATTATGGCCATCAAACTCGCCAAGGCCTATAAGATTATTGCACTGGCTCAGTTCCCCAGCAGCGGCACTTCACCCCTTCCTAAAAGTAAGGATAATGTAAGTCTTAGCAGGAACCCCTACATCTGGATTGAGACCAATTCCCGTTCCACTTAAAACAGGGGAAGAAGTCAACACCAGTACCTCTCATCTCGCAGGGCAATATGGCCCATGTGGTGGGTGGAGGTGGGTCATGGTATACCCCCTAAGGGTTGTAGTTCCCTCCCCACTTTATCCTCCACCAAGCTGGTAGAAAATACTGGAGGGTTTGCCAGTGTGTGGCAAAGGCTTAAGGTTTAGCTGAAGAGGTTCTTTTGAGCTCTGTAGAGCAACAAGCTATGAAGATGAAATTGAGCAAATCACCCCAAACCTGCCGAGATCCCACCATTGCATCAAAACCGTCCAATCCTCAACAGGTGTGGGAGCGTTCAACCAATTCCTTCTAAATGGGCATGACTTATGTGGCCTGGACCTGGGTGCTCTCTGCTGGCCACCCAAAACGTCTCTGACAGTGCAAAATGCATGCACATGTCAAAAAAATTAACCTCTAATCAACGAGCCCATATTGAATTTGGATAACCATCCTGGACCCAAGTTGGTTACAAAATAGGTTTAGTGGCCAGTTCGTCAGATTGTTTCAAGCTTATACCAATGGCAGTTGCGCATGAGTCACAATTTACCCCAGCAAGCTTTTAGGAAGCAGTCCCAATAGATACTGCGCGTCGCTCCATTTTCTCAATTTCCACTCCCTAAGCTTGAGTAATAGTACCAAAAACTCCAAACTTTGGTCTTGAGTATTTTATTTAAAAATAAAAAGGTGTGATAATCTTTGGTCCAAGCACCCCCTAGCTGGTCTTTGAGGCTGGGAATCTTTTTGTAACATTTCTATTTTTGGACAACTGTGACTGTGGCATTCTGCCTAAAATTTTGGGTGGTAACTCACATGGAGTTCCAGTCCGGTCTTATAATTATTATCAGCACGCTATATGACAGTAAGGTCCCGTTCATGCTGGTTTGAGAGTTGATCTATCAAGGCTCGCTCAGGTGCAGGAATTCAACTCACTCGTCATCTCAAAAACTGACAACGCCCCCCTTAAGATAGTGTCAGGGGGAGTATAGAGATGAGGGATCAGCCATGCACCTGATTCACCACTTTTTCCTGATTGACGTTGGCAATAGAGTTGTTATGACTAAATGACATGATTGAGGAGACCAACTCTAAGGATCAAAATGGTCGTCAGGAGGCAAAAATGTGTTGGCATGCCTTCCTGGCCTCAAACATACCCTAAATCATTGCTGGGTTCAGGTGAGATATGCCCAAATTGGTCCTGGGGATGCGCTTGATGCTTAACCCTGCAATAAATCAAGAGCATTAAAACGCAATAGCTAACTTCTTAATGATGACAGTTCAATATGGTTACTTGGAGAATGGGGGTTCAAAACCCATTCATTTTTAATATTTTTTGAATTGGGTCAGCCTTGCTGCAACCAATAACTAGAGTTTGGCCAATCTCAAGCTACTGTACCCTGGCTGTTGGTAGAGTGCACCTATTGGGTCACTTAATATTAGCATCATTTCCTCAATTTACAATTCACCCCCTTAGTTGAACTTCGCTTCTATGAGACCATCTATCCTTGTTGGTTAACTTCCTTTTAAGTAATTGAGGTGGGTCAACCTTGGGACAAATATACCACACCAAGGTTTTTTATAGCCAGTACAGGTTTTGAACATGTGTTAAACAAAACCTGCACTAGAGTGGAAGCAGAAATTACCCTGCCAGGCTAACCACCCTTTTATTGGTCGACTTCCTATTAATAAAATTCCCATTAGTTTACAATTTTAAAATGTTTACTTGGGCGACCATGTGTGCAGACTGCCTCAGGGAGGTCTCTAGCAACGGTAGCCATTTTATTTGCACAAAGTTAACTAATGCATCTAGTGCACCGTTGGGACACCCTGGTCCCCCCAGACCAAGGCATTCAAGCACTCCAGCCCAGATCTCCACTTTGTTATGGACTCCCCTTTGGGGCCCACCCAAGTCTTGTTGTTTATTTTGCTTTCAATTAATATACCGCGTTGTACACCCTTTCCCTGGGTTACTTTGGCTCCAGCCCCCTCTGCGGTGCTCTGTTTACCATCATACTAATGACTGGTTTCCTGGCCGGTGTGGATGTTCATCCCACACCACATCTCTGGATATGTGAGAGTTACAGACACTCTCCTTACATTAGTTGACCAACCCCTTTACTTTATGTCACTAAAATTATCCATGTGTGGGCTTTCACTGAGTGCAGATTGGGTGCTCCTCAAGTGTGTCACAGCCTCATTGAGGCTCACCACCTTTTTCTGTTTGGCCAATGGTTGGTGCATATAAGCGTTATTCTCACTAATTAAATTGGGAAGTGTCATCCTTCTTTCTCGTACCTGGTGGATTAGAATGTTTTGCAATCTGGGTGTCTTGATTCCCTGACTTTCTCTCAAAGTGGACAAAAAAGCTTTGTTTAAAATGATTTTTTTGGCACTGCATCTGGATGGCACATGTGGGATCATTGACAAAGGGCCTAATGGATACAGCCTTAGATAACGATGCACAAACTGTCGCAAAATGAGTATGGGGTCATTCAAGGCCCTAAAACGCTTTTATTAACACTAATTCCTTACATAAAAACGAGCCAAATATCATCTCTTGTGGCTCTAGTTGGGAATGAATTTCAGTATGCCAAATCACCCCAGAGAACTTGTGCTTGACCCCTATCATGATCCGCAGAACATAGACAGTGGAAAAGGAGCTACTTTTGAAATATAGAAAAAGTTACGCAACTGCTGAAGATATGCTAAGATATGTGGCCTTACTATTAAAATGGCAATTATCCTTCACCATTCTATGATGCGAGAACATACACTGGAGGCATAATGATGCATGATGAAGAGTTTTATGGTGAGATGTTGGCGTTTTCTGCTTTTTGAATAAAGACCATTTGGGATATTTTTTGTTGACCGCTACCATTCCATCATCTTTAGGGAAAACCAACACAACTTTTTTGGTGGATACAGGAGCCTCTGAGAATTACATTGACCAAGACTTAGCCAACTATCTTGAGTTAATTTACTTGCCTGGTGGTATGGTTAGGGGAGGGGCTTCTCAAGGTATTCCCACGCTGAAGGTTCTGGGGTTAGTGGATTATCAAATTGCAAATATCAACCGGCTGACTGCTTTCAAGCAATTAAAAACCTTCTGTAACTAATTATTTTGGAAAGTAGATTGGTGGTGATATCTTGACGTCAGAAACAATTTGAAAGACAAAATATCGTCCTTAACTTTGTAGAATCGTCATAGATTAGCCATCCCTTTGTCTGAAGCAAACTCTCAGGGCGATCTGCACCACTGGCCCAATATCCACACTATCAGTCTTGCTCCATTGCTGAAGCCCTCTCTTAAGGTACCCTTTTTATCTTGTTTGGGAGAGTTGGAATCTTCGTTTGATGTGGCTTTAGCCAATGTACTACCAGCTCATTCAGAGTTTAATTGCAAATTCATGCTCACTGTTGATCTGGTGTGTATATCTTCTCCCATTTACCCATTGACTGTATGGGAGAAATATTCCTTAGATGTTGTTTAATGGTTAACTGGATCTAAATCGTCAGTTATTATATACCAAAAATATCCTAAGTATATCCAAACTTGGGATTCGTGGCCTAGCAATTTCACTTAATAATATTCAACTATGATGACATGGGCTCAAGGGCTTTGTTGGGATAGGTCAGACTTAATATAAAGTATCAACTTAATAACTTGGGCATGTGGGCTTTGTTAGTCTATGTCAAAATTAGTTTTTAATATCAGTCAAGTTTTTGATCAAATTAATTAATAATTAGTGGTACAAATCACCTTGGTATGTGCTGTTAATTGCATGTGAAAGAGAATTGGTTCAGCTATCTGCAAATGTGTCTTAAACAATATCTTGAGAATATTGATGTTATTTACACCGACCCTGAGGCTGTGCAAGATGCCCTGAGTCAAAGTATTTGTAGACCCTCAAATGAACATTTTACGTGTTCCTCTGGCCAAGTGCCATTGAAAATGAGATGTCATGGGTAAGATGTGGTGAACATTGAACCCTATAAATTATCTCCAGGTTGATACTAGCAAAATACAATCAATTATTACCACTAGTTATAGTTTAACTTATGAGCTTTTTGTGTTCAATACTTTAAGTTGTATTAAGTCGAGGATTTACTTGGATCAGTAAGATCAGGGCAGCGTGTTATCGTCCAAGTAATGACAGGGGAATGTGAAAGTGAAGTGCTATTACCAAGGAGTTATATCTTGAACTATAGTCACCATCTAGTCTATTGTCGCCATACAATAGACATATGGAACTCCACCATACCGCAGAAGAAGAACCAGCCATCTGAAGAAGACCAAAATTCAACAAGTGGTGCTCATGGCTGGGAACGCAGATGGTGACCACGCTGAGCAGGGGAGCAACCCCTGGCTATATCAATTTTTCAAGGATTAATTTATAAAATTCCAAGGCTCAGCGGACATAATGAGTCATCAAATTGATAATCTCACTGAAGAAGTTGCTTTTATTAATGAGGCAAATAATGCTCTACATGAAGAAGTGAATGGGTTAAAGAAGAAAATCACAGAAAAAGATCAAGTTTATTTCTGCTCTTCAATTGCAAATGACCAATCTGAATGAGATAATTGCAATTCTGAATGATTTTAAAAGCCAGCACGCCCAAAGCAAATTTAATGACAGTGATGCCTCTGAACATTATAATATTAATGGGCCACGTTGGCAGCTGCCATGTAGAATGGTTGCTTTGGCCAACCCAAGTTCCTCTAACCGTGATACAATGCCTCAGCGCCCTAATATGCCTGGCTCAAGTCAACAAAGAAGTAATCATGATAACCATGGACAGGAAAGCGATAATTACAAAAGTGCAAACCTGCCTGCTTTTGACAAGAATGGAAGTATAACTACATTTGTCAAATTCTTTGAAATGGCCATGTATGGGGCCAGCGACTGCAAAAAAGCAGCCACTATGATTAACTGTTTGGATGAGTGGAGCATTGAATTGATTATGCCACATATCAATGAAAATACAACTTACGCTGAAGTCAAAGAGGCTGTGTTTCATGACTTTGGAGGTCCAGAACGTCAACCAGAAAATCTAAGTTTATGAACATTCGCTTTAAGAAAGATGAAACAATTGACAAATTTTCAGATTGATTCTATCACAAAGCTCAAGTTCTCCTAGGTGCAAAGACTATGTTCAATTTTGATGCTAAGATTGCACTAGAACATGCAGTAGAACCTTACCTAAAATTGCCAAATACTTTATTGCCTGCTTTTGTGCAAAACCTTGCAACACCTGAATTGGTTGATTATTTGCACAGATGTTTAAAAATTATGACCCTCCTAATACTGGGTACAGATCAGGACCTGCTGCCTCTGCTGGAAAGCCCTTCAAAAACAATATTGACAATAATCCGCCTGTAAAAAATGAGCAAAACTCAAATACAAGAGCCCCACTCCCAATGAGTGAGATTACTTGCTTTAATTACAATTGTAAAGGTCACTTCGTTTCCCAATGATGTCAGCAAAATGTCAATGTAGTTCTAATCGATACCATGCAGGAGGAGGGAAAAGAACAAGCACAATATATGTGGGACACTCTATTGTGCCTAAGACACCAGTACCACCTGATTGACAAGAATACGCTGGCCATGGGGCCTCAGTTACTAATGAAACAAATTCCATTTTAGTATCAAATGAAGATTCCTTGAACATACATGCGGTAACTCACTCTCAGAGTAAGGCTGTCATACTTGAAGCCTCTGAAGTAGTCACTAAACCGTATGTGCAACAAATAATTGAGAATATACCAGCAGAAGGGCCAAGCAATGCATCAGATACCCCAAGCCTAAAAGGGGTTAATATAGCAATGCCAATCAAAACATTCATCCATGAATGTACCAGTATCAGAAACACTCTGAAGAACAATCTTAATTCTCTAAATTCTTCCCATATATTACTTAGTAAACTCTATTAATTCTTACTACTCTGAGTGCACATACGTGGATATTATGGTCATCAAGACCAGAGTTGTAGCTATTGTTGATAGTGGAGCACCTGTAAACATCATTTCCACGAAGTTGGTAAAGAAATTGAAAATAGCATCAGACATTGACCATCATCAGGAATATGGGACCGTAGGCCTTAACAGCACTAAGAGTGAAGGAGCTTACAGCGCCTTGCCACTGCGATTTGGAGCTTTGGTAGTAGCCGCACCTGCAATAGTGCTTCCAAGCTCCAATTATGACATATTAATTGGAACTAGTTTTTTAAGGACCTATGGAATCTCATGCTATTTAAGTAGACGTCTTGATGATACTTGGCCAGTCACTTCCAATTTATTACTCTCATAAAGATACAAAGCCCACAAGACTTCATAGAAATTTTATCAATATATCTTATGCCAATGTGATAATACCAGTAGGATATATTCAGCAAGGAATTGAAGCCACTCCATGCCAACCGCCATAAATGAAAATCATGGAATACCTCTACGTGTGAATAAGGATGCAACAATAGCTCCAGGCCATCAACTGGTTATGAGGACTGGGACCAAGCTGGATATTCCAGAAGGGCTATACAGGGAGGTTTTCTCCCCATGGCATCATTTCTCAAATGGAACCTAGTGTGGCGCCTGAAATACTTATACCAGGGCATGGAGAGATTGATGTCCTACTAGCAAAGTTGATCAGCCAAAATATTAAGGTCAAGAAATATCAAGCATTCACATTTGTGCATCTATTTCCAAGGGACGAGTTAGAATAAGCTGTCAAATTTAGTGACTTATCTGAGTTTGTCTTACCGACTGAAACCCTTGGGGTACATACTGTAATTTTTCAAGAATCATTTACTGGATTGTCAGAACAACAGAAGTATGAAGCACTAGAGTTGTTTGAATGATACTCTGAAATTTTTGCCAAAGATGACCAAGATTTAGGCTGTGCAAAAGGATTAAAGCATTTTGTTGACACTGGGGACCATATGCCTATTAGAATGAGGCCAATTTGGTGCCCCAGGGTTAGTGATGAAATAGTCAGAGAAGAGCTAGACAAATTGCTGAAAAGTGGAATGATAGTGCCCTCCAAAAGCCTGTGGGCCAGCCCAATTCTAATTGTAAAGAAAAAAGATGTCAGTAATTGAGTTGTGATTGATTATTGACGCCTTAATGCCATTACAAAAAAGATTCATATTCATTGCCCAGAATTGATGATGCTCTGGACCGTCTGAGAGGGGTAAAGTATTTTACCGCAATGGACCTCATCTCAGGATATTGACAAATTGAACTGACTCAAGAGGAGCAGGAAAAGTGCGCAATGATTGCTGCTCAAGGGCTTTTCCAACCAATGCGCATGCCACAGGGGCTGTGCAATGTGCCAGCAACTTTTCAGCGCGCAATGGACACAATTTTGGGGGACCTTAAATTATCCTGTGTACTGGTGTACCTGAATGACATCAATGTCTTTTCACAAACATTTTCCAAACATCTGGAGCACCTTGTACAAGTGTTCAAATGGCTGTTGAAGGCCAATCTGAAGATAAAACCTAGAAATGCCAATTCTTTAAAGAACAATTGGAATACCTCGGGTTTGTAATTGATTCCAAGGGCTTGCGGCCTCAGCCTCAAAAGGTGAAGGCAATTAACAAAATGCAACCTCTGACGAGTATGAGGGATGTTCAAGTGTTCTTAGGCATAATAGGATACTATCAAAGATTTGTAGAAGGGTTTGCGAAGATTGCTGAGCCCCTATTCCACTTACTATAAGGAGGAGTTCGTTTTTGCTGGGAAGAGGAGTGCCAACAAGCCTTTAAGGCTTTGAAAACCAAAATGAGCACAGCGCCTATCCTCTGATATCCAGATTTCAGCAGGCCTTTTATCATACAAACTGAATCCTCATTGACTGCGATTAGTGGTGTGCTATCTCAGATTAGGGATGATGGCAAGGAGCATCCAGTTGCTTATTGCAGCATGATGCTGAATAAGCATGAGTGTATTTATATGGTGACTGAAAGAGAGTGTTTGGCTGTCATCTATGCTTGTAAACAATTTTGGGTTTACATTCATGGCATCAAGTTCTAAGTAGTGATGGATCACAGCTCATTACAATTTCTTCACAATCTCAAGGAACCTGAGGGATGATTAGCCCGCTGGGCTCTGAAATTACAAGTGTACGATTATGAAATTATTCATAGAGCAGGAGTGGCCCATCAAAATGCAGATGAACTATCATGAATCCCTATTAGAGCTGTCCTGAGAAGTTTGGCTGATGAGCTTCATGAAAAAATATTTACTGAAAAGTATGGAGTTGAGCCACCTGAAGTTCAAAAAGCGATCAAAAAGCATTAACTGACACCAAATATCGAAATGGAGTATTGTACAAGATTAAGCCTGAAGGGCAACGTCAAATTTTCCCAAAACCTTCTGACCAAATGGAGATTATTACACAAGCACACAAGGCCGTCAAACATGGGGGATTGTCCAAGATGCTAGAATTAATTTGATCGATTTACTATTGAGATTCCATGCAATTTGATATCTAAGACATGCTTGATAATTGTCATTCATGCCAAATTGTAAAACCTATGAAGTTGGATGCGAGATATCGTTTGATCAAACCTGACTGGGCCTGGCATACCATGTAAATTGATTTAGTTGGTCCTTTATCTGTGAGTATCCTAGGCAAAAAATACATAATTGTTGCTAAGACCATCTAAAAAATGAGTAGAAGCAAAAGCAATTTGAGACGTTGTGGCTCTAATTACTGCCAAGTTTATTATGGATGATATTATTTATAAGCATGTATGCCCCCAGAAGGTCTTGACGGACGATGACACAAATTTTACTGCCCAAATGGTATAACAGTTAAATAAGTTGATGTCTATCAAAGGAGTGCTGTCAACACCATACCATCCTGAGACTAATGGTATGGTAGAGCGAGTGAATGGCACTTTAGTCAGTATTTTACATAAAAACGCAGCCTTGGCGCCTTTGCAATGGGCAACTTCAATTAGTGCTACCATGTTTGCATAAAATATTGGGCACCACAGCAGCACAGGCCACTCTCTATTTCAACTTCTGTATGGTAGAAATCCCGCTCTGCCTCCATTATTATATTCAGTACTAAGTTCAACTGACGCAATTAACCCCAAAAATTATGTTGAGCAACTAGCAAAGACCCCGATAAAGTTGCAATCTGAAGCTTATCAAAATGCAATTAGTCAAAAAACTATTCAGAAAAGCTATGATGACACTAAATGAGCTATAATGAATAAGTTTAAGGAAGGAGACTTAGTAGTATATTGCGACATTCATAGCACAGGCCGTGCGCACAAGCTGGCTTCGCTTTGGAAAGGTCCATATATTATATTTGAAAAGTCGTCTGAAGATGTATGTACCATTAAGAATCAAAGCAGCTGGATTGTGAATCAAGTACACGCTAAGTTCCTTCATCCATATCATAAAGAATAATAATATAAACAAAAAAATGAGAAAATAATAATAATAAATATATAATAATAAAAAATGACAAAAAATAATTGAAAAACTTAAATTTTAATTCAAAGATTTGATGCCTCGCCAGCATTGGAACCAGGTAACCCTTCTTTGGTAAGGGGAGGAGAGCGAAATTGAAGCCAAGTGGGCCAGTCCAAGTTTGCCAAAGATTGATGGAGCTGCAGCAGGAATAGAGCCTAGGAAACAAAGGCAGCACGCCTAAACTAACTGTTATCCAGGGACAAAGGCTTTTAACGTAGCATCCTATTCTGAAGGTCAAGAAAAATTGGATGTTGTGACCAAAAGAAAAGGAATACCCTCCGCTTTTATCCAGTCAAGGAGGGGGAAGTATTGAATGGTTGGCTGGATCTAAATCATTGGTTACTATAAACAAAACTATCCTAAGTATATCCAAACTTGGGATTCATGGCCAACCAATTTCACTTAATAATATTTAATTATAATGACATGGGCTTGAGGGCTTTGTTGGTTAGGTCAGACTTAATATAAAGTATCAACTTAATGACTTGGGCATGTGGGCTTTGTTAATCTATGTCAAAATCAGCTTTAATATCAGTCAAGTTTTTGATCAAATTAATTAATAATTAGTGGTACAAATCACCTTGGTATGTGCTGCCAATTGCTTGTGAAAGAGAATTGGTTCAGCTATCTGCAATTGTGTCTTAAACAATATCTTGAGAATATTGATGTTATTTACACCGACCCTGAGGCTTTGCAAGATGCCCTGAGTCAAAGTATTTGTAGACCCTCAAATGAACATTTTACGTGTTCCTCTGGCCAAGTGCCATTGTAAATGAGATGTCATGGGTAAGATGTGGTGAACATCGAACCCTATAAATTATCTCCAGGTTGATACTAGCAAAATACAATCAATTATTACCACTAGTTATAGTTTAACTTATAAGCTTTTTGTGTTTAATACTTTAAGTTGTATTAAGTAGAGGATTTACTTGGATCAGTAAGATCAGGGCAGCGTGTTATCGTCCAAGTAATGACAGGGGAATGTGAAAGTGAAGTGCTATTACCAAGGAGTTATATCTTGAACTATAGTCACCATCTAGTCTATTGTCGCCATACAATAGACATATGGAACTCCACCATACCGCAGAAGAAGAACCAGCCATCTGAAGAAGACCAAAATTCAACAGATGTGTGGGTAAAAGAGCAAATAGATGAAGGTAATATATTTTAGCATATCTCCACGGTGTGCTCTCCACTTCTCTTTGGGAAGAATGCAGATAGTACAATACACCTGTGTGTAGACTATGGGAATCCCAACAACATCATGGCACCAGACTTGCATCACATCCCGGTGGATTCCTAAATTGCTCACTATGTGGAGAAGACAAAATACTTATCCAAACCGGATTGTTTAGATGCGTTCAATCAGATTAGGATTAAGAAGTGCCAGGAGTGGCTAACAATGTTCCATACTTAAAAAGGAACCTTCCAGTTTTGGGTTATGCCTTTGGGCTGAAAAAAGCCACATCTATCTTTCACCGTCATATAGATGCAGCTCTGGGGGGACCTGTTGGGTGTGTGCGCGGTGGCTTACATGGATGATATTTTGGTGTTTTCCCATAATAAATGAGACCCATGCTATACACCTGCAGCAAGTGGTGGAGAGCTTAAGGGAAGCCAACCTTAGCTAAAAATCAGTAAGTGTGAGTTCCTTTAAGTCCCAGGTCACCTTCTGGGCAACGTTGTGTTTAACTAAGGACACATGATAACTCCAGATAAGGAGAAGGCAATTTGTAAGTGGCCCACCCCAACTTCAATCAAGTAAGTGAGGAGTTTTTTGGGGATGTGTACATTCCTTAAGAAATTTACACCAAATCTTTTTGAGGTGGTGGTGCCCCTGTATAAGGCGAGTAAAACTAAAGTGCTACAATGGTTCCTCATTTTTCAGGATACCTTCCAAACAGTAAACTGTACCCTCTTGTCAAAGTCCGTCCTTCACCATGTGGATCCAGAAAAAGAGTTCATTGTGTCTACTGATGCCTCTAACTTTGCCATAGAGGCTGCCTTATTACAAGCAATTGAGGATGAAATAGAGCATCTGGTGGGATATTTTTCCAGGAAAATGTCTCTACCAGAGTTAAACTACGCCATTTATGACAAAGATTATCAGCAGTGTTTGAGGCGCTTACCTATTGGAATCATCACTTACATATCTCATCCCAATCATTATGCATTTTGTATAGATCGCTGTGCCTTGTTGTATAACCACGCACTTTATGACTTTACCCATGGCAAACTCACTGCCATGAAACCCTAGCCCAATTTTAATTTTCTTATGAGTTTATATAAGGCAAGTAGAATGGTTTGGTGGATGCTTTGATCCAAAACCCTGCACTGGCTCCTGATCTTAAGGAGGTAGAGATGCATAATACCAATTTGGTGATTCCACCAGGGAAGATTGTGTATCAACTTCCTTCTCCCTTGGCCCATGGGCCAGCACTTGCTCCTCTGGAAAATTCGTGGGAATATGGTATTTTCAGAAAGGTAGTCCTTTCTCAGCCTTTTTCAGTTTAGTATGCTATGGTCCTTGCCAAGAGCAAGTTAAATCAGGAGGAAATTACCAGAGGTTACCATGTAAAGGATGAGATGGTGTGGTTCCAGGGGCGCCTATTGGTTCTACAAGACCACATCACTTGGAAATCATCTGGGACCATCATGACAGAATCACCGTTGGCCATCCTTGGAAGGCAAAAACCCTGGAGCTAATTCTCCGCACTTATAATTGGAAGGGGTTAACCATGCAGGTGACCAGGTATTGTTTGGAGTGCCTGGTCTGCAACTAAATAAAGCCAAATTGCAGCCAATAGTGTGGTTGTTGTACCAGTTTAAAAGGCCAAAGGGCCTTAGACTTCTTTATTGGGGATTTTATTATGGAATTACCTGTATTTGATGGCTACAATGCTATCATGGTATTGGTGGACTGGTTTACAAAGTTCTATCACTTTTTTCTTTGCAGAACAACGTTCACCGCAGCTGATATGGCTAGGCTCTTTGTCTCACATGTGTTTTCTCTTCATGGAGTCCCTCAAGAAATAATTAGCTATTGTGGCATAATTTTACCTCTGTCTTCTTGGAATAGTTGTTTAAGACACTTCATATTCGTCCCTGCAGTTCAATTGCCTATCACCCTCAATCATTTGGGTAGACTGAACTAGTGAATCAGTGCTTAGAACAGTTCTTGCGGTGTTACACTGCAGGGGATCATTCATATTAGGTTCCCATCTCCCCATGTCTCAATCCAGCTATAAACAACGCCCAACATGAATCTATTATGTTCACCCTTTTCGCCAACTATGGCTTCAACCCCGCCCTCAACTTGGAGCCCAGTTTTGGATTCAAGGTGGAAACTGTGGTGGACTTTGCGAAGACAATCAAGAAAGTACACCAAGGGGTGAACACCAGTTTAGATGCGGCCATGAAAGCTTACAAGAAGAACACTTATAGTAAGAGATGAGTTGTTTAGCGTACAAGGAAGAAGATCTCTTGATGAAGGATGCTAAAAATATCCCAATAAGGTAACCATGCAAAAGCTGGTACCAAAGAGGATTGGGCCTCACCACATTGTTAGAAAGGTGGGCCAAGCCTAATAGTTGGATCTCCCCTCCTACCAAATCTTTTCAGTCTTCCACAAAAGTAAGCTTACGTTGTTTAAGGGCCCCCACCAGAGACTTCAGAAGCTTATCTCATGGATGGGGCACCAGATTGGGAAGTGAAGGAGATCGTAGCCTCACAACTGAGTAAGATGTCTTGTGTACCTTGTATCCTGGAAGGTATTTAATGCAGCAGAGAACAGTTGTGCCAACGCGTAACTGCGCCCATGACCAAGATCTGATTAAAGTTTTACATGAAAGTTTCCCTCAGGCTGCTGGACCTCAATCTAAGCAATCCATTGCTGCTATGAAGTTAGCCAGCCAATGAGAACTTTTCCGTGACGAAAGCCCCTGGAGGTGGTGGAGCCCCAAAAGAGTGAGAGGGTAATGTCATGACTAAATGACATAATTGAGGGGACCAACTTTAAGGATCAAGCTGTTCTTCAAGAGGCAAAAAAGGTTAAGTTGACAGGCCTTCCTGACCTCGAACATACCCTAAACTAAAGCTGAGTTAAGGCGAGATATGCCCAAGTTTGTCCTAGGGATGTGCGTGATGCTCAGCCCTGCATTATAGCAAGGGCGTTAAAGCACCAGCTGTTTCATCAATAATAATGGTTCGCTTCAGTCACTTGGCGAACTGAGTTTTGAAGCCTGTTTGATTTTTGAAATTGCTAAATTGGGTTGGCTTTGCCTGCAATCAATCACTCAAGTTTGGTCAATATCGAGCTAAAGTACCCTGGTTGATAGTAGGGTGCGCCTATTGGGTCGCTTAGGCTTATCACCATTTCCCCTGATCAACGATTCACCCCCTTAGATTAATCATGTTTCTATGAGACCAACTTTATTCTTTGGTCAAAATCCTATTAATAAAAATACCGTTTGTTTACGTTTTTAATATGGTTACTTGGGAGAACCTGTGTGCGGACCTCCTTGGGGTGGTCTCTAACAATGTTAGCCATTTTATCTACATAAAATTAACCACTGCATCTGGTGCACAACTGGGCCACCCTGGTCCACTCCATATCAAGGCACCTAAGCACTCCAGCCCAGATCTTCACTTAATTATGGACTCCCTTCTAGATTTACCCAAGTCTTGTTGTTTGTTTGCTATCAATATATATATCGCGTTGTACACCCTTTCCCCAGGTTACTTTGGCTCCAGCACCCTCCGCGGTGCTCTATTTACCATCATACTAACAACTGGTTCCCTGGTGATGTGGCAGTGCATCCTGAACCACATCCCAGGGAACGTGAGAGTTACAAACACTCTTCTTATAGGAGTACTCCAAGCTCGCCTTATCAATGACCTTATAAGGTCTGAACCAAAGAACATTGAGATTATTGAGTTCACCACCAGGTTAATGATGATGAAAGATAATGATGTCACCTAATTAAAAATAGGTAAGGAGTGTTAGCCAAAGTTAAATCGGGATTTCTCCCTTCCTGTGGTGATGACAAAGCCTTTCATGGCTAGAACTTGAAGCTGGACAATTTCATCAGCTAGGGCCCTCATGGTTGAATCAGAGTTTTAGGAGCGTAGGTCTTTAGCAATTACTGAATGCTACTAGTAGCTGGGGAGCACGCCCATATAGAGCTTTATAGGGGACATCTTGATGACTTGATGACTTGATGTTAGCTTATTCTATAAGCAAGCAAAGTTTGGCAGATAATGATTCCAGAGAGCAGGATTGGAGGCGGCCATCTTCCACAAAATTTAGACAAGGGTTCCGTTAGCGCGTTTTACTGCCCTATTGGTTGATGGGTTATAAGAGGCGGCAAAACTCTGATTAGTACCAAAAGCAAAGTTTGTCCTTGGACTACTTTTAAGGTGAAAACTTGTCATCGTCTAAAAGTAAGCTTTGTGTAAATACATGCTAAGTTAAAACGGATATGATAAGAAAGAAAACGTGGCTTTTTGGGTATCAGCGGGGACCAAAAGTGCTTTGACCCATTTTTCAGATGGTACACGGCTAGAAGGATATTTATCGCCTTGCATCCCAGGGGTAGAGGGCCGACTACATCAATGCTAATGACATTGAAGAGACCCGTTGATGCAAAGACTGAGTGTTAGTATCAAGGACTGGCCCAATCAAGGATTGTCAAGTCATAAAAGCTTCCAGGACCTCTGTGATGGTTTCCACCATTCAGTCCCAATAACATCGTGTCTTTAACTGCCTGTGAACTTTCTTTACTGCCCAGTGTCCTACAGTCGCATGCCCCTAAGATAACGTCATTTTGGGAAGAAGGGCAGATGTAGGGGACCACTTCTGATTGATCCTTTTATATAGCAGCCTGCCTTTGATCAGAGTGTCTTGCTCATCTTTCAGAGATAGTCTTGGTTTTTAGGAGCTTACAGCTCCCAGTGTTCTGGTCAGCCAATTATATCTCACAGCCAGTCTTACTTTGGGGTTAAGGCAGCCAGTACAAGTATTCTAGAGAGACCATCGACATTCTGAAAATCTCCCCCATGTTATGGACATTAGTAAAATTGTAGCTCTGCAGCCTTAGGGCCTATCTGGATAAATGGTCATCTGTATTATTCATATGCTGAAGCCACCAGAGTAAAGAATTATCAGTGACATTAGTGAAGTGGGTGCTGTAGAGATGGGGCCAAAGGTGCTTGACAATAACAAGACATCTAGGAACTCATGTTCAGATACGCTATATTTCCGTTCAGTCTTGCTCAATATCTTTCTGAAATAAATCATTGAAAGGTTGACATGTTTTTGTCATGCTGGGCTAGGATGGCCCCAATGGTGACATCGCTTGCATCTGTAATAACATGAAAGTTTGATCAAAATGCGGATGACTAAAAGGGGTTTAATACAGATAATGTTCCTCAAAGCATTAAAATCCTGTTCTTGTTCCAGCCTCCACTCAAAAGGCACATTCTTATGCAGGAGGGAAAAAGAGACTCAGCCAGATTGGCAAATTGAGGGGCAAACTGATGTAAGTAGCTCAATATGTCAAGTAATACCTGGATAACGCTCAGGATCTGGAGGTGCGACATCTCTACATTGGAGTCAACTTTGTCTAGTATGAGCTGGATGCCATCTTGACACCTTATGTCCAGGAAAATCCATTTCAGACTTAAAAAAGTATAACTTCGAAGGTTTTAGCTTTATTGAAACCTTCCTAAGCCAATTGAAAACTCTCTAAAGGTGCTCCACTTGACCATTTAAATTTTGTGAGAAGACAGTGATATTGTTAAGGTATATAAGGACACATGATAACTTCAAGTCCCTTAAGGAGCCTGTCCATGGCGAATTGGAAGGTGGTTGGCACATTACAAAGATCTTGGGGCATCATTGTGGATTTGAACAGCCCTTTATTGGCTATGGGTGCACACTTGGCTCGGCCTTCAGGGGCGATCTCCACTTGACGTTACCCATTGGTAAGGTCTATTACAAAAAAACTATTGCAATCCTGTGAGTAGATGGAGAGAGTCATTAATTTTGACAAAGGATAAATGTCTTGGTGATAAAATTGAGCTAGCAATAGCTCATCACCACCCAATGACTGCCATCCTTATTTTGAACTAATAGGAGAGGGGTGCTAAAGGGCAGCATGAAGGCACCAATATTTTGGCTTTGATTAGTTGTTTATGTCCTACCACCACTGAGCATCTTCAACCTTACTTATTGGTAAGTTTGGGACCGAAAGGGGGAGCATCCCCAGTCTCCACATAATGTAGAAACCAACTCATCTTTCCAAAGTCATATGTATAGCCAAAAAGCTCTGAATACTCCTCCAATAATTCTTGAACTTTGCGCTGTTGTTCCTCAGTTAAGTCCTTTCTGATACTGGTGTCAACCATAGGCACTGATGGTGTGGCTTAAAACCAAAATCCCTCAGACTCCCAAAACTGTGGACATCATTGACAGCCTCTACTGGTAGAAAACGGACATATGCGGCGGGACTATTTGGGCATGCTACCATAGTTTTATCAATGAGTTTGTCAACAACACTAATATAGATCTGGCATGAGCGGGATCTAAAACTCATGGACAGGTTAAAACATTATTGATGGACGTGTTATCTAGACCTCAGATCTCCTGCAGATATCCAAAGAGAAGCTAACATAGATCTGGGTATTGATAATAACTTGGACTTCAGAGGTAAATAGGTCGTCCTAGGTAAATAGATTGGCACGACTTCGTTGCCATCAATGACAGGCGGGGCAACCAGACCCAAATCCCTTTATGTGATACTCAATTTTATTGATATGGATCTCACTTTCTAATGGCCAAGCCCAGGCCTTAACCTCCACTTTGGAGTTGTAGGGAGTTTCTAAGATTAGGGGAACCCAATGACTCATTAGGGATAGAAATCCTTCATCTTAATGTACCACTATGGAGTAGTTTTAGAGAAAATGAGTTCCAAGAAGTTCATAGCTCAGTTTATATAGAGTGACAGAGGTCTAAAAACAGAAAGCTTCTCTAACCATATAGGTAGGGAAGAATAGGCCCCTATGGATTATGTACACTACAGTCCAGCCATGATGTACTCCATATAATGCGGCGAGTTTGAGGCAAACTTAAAACGTTTCATCAACTTGGACGATATAACATTCACAGGGGAACCACTTTTGACTATAGCGATCACCAGAATATTTTATTTAACCAAGGTAAGCTGACCAGGGGATGGACATTACCGAACTAAAACTAAAATAATAATAAAAATAAAAATAATGACTCAAATGAAACGCCCAAAATGGATGGATCAATTGAATCATACCTAACAAAATATCCAACCAGGTGGGCAGCGAATACTGCTATCCCTCCATGGTGGACAGGGAGGGGGATCGGGGGCTCATCTTCAGCTGCATCCATCTCATTCCAGAGTAGGGTGCATGTTAAGGCAGATAGTAAGGGTGTGGGGGCATTGGCGGCATGGGGTTCAATATCCTTGATGACTGGAACTTCCAAATAATTGCCAGCCATCATTATACCAACAATGTATTTGCATAAAGCATCTTCAGCTTTGAGGCGGGCATCTAAGAATTTAACAAACGTGGCAATGTTGGTTCAGGTTGTTTTTGCTTTCAGAATTCCGTGCTACCGTTACCACGTTCTGGATGGCTTCAGTGACGTTTTTGTGTAAAGTTTTCATGTTGATCTTACTTTGTGGAGTAAGATTTATGGGGATGATGAGAGGTGGAATTCCTCCTGCGAGTGCAGCCACAGATTTGGTGGCAGCTTTGCGAAGTGGACAGCAATCTGGTGTGGTGGCTGCTTCTACTGCAAGCTGGTGGTCGCTGTAGAATGGTTTGGCATTAGATTGTGGGACATACTTCTGAGTGGGAATTTTGCATCCCATTCTGCATTACAGAGCTGCTCGAGTTGCAGCATCAGTTCTTCAATGACGTTACCTGATTAATCAATTTTTATCCAATAATTCCCATGGATTTTGGTTGAATTGGATTGGGGAATCAGCGTACAGTTGAAGTTTGTTCTATTCATTAGCAGATGCATGGGATCAAACTGGGATCCAATTCAATGTTTGGTTAGATGAATTATTTGTGGCATTGGGGCAAGGTGGGTGCTGATTGGTGGCTGTTGGTGCAGCTGCAGAATCAGGCATTGGAGGAGGGGAAGGTAGGATTGTACCTCATGTCAGAGTTGGCGCGGGGTGGGCGGTGGATTGGTGGGCGTCAGGCAAACTTTTGGCATTAATGGAAAGTTCTGAGTATGGGCATCTACATTTCGAGTGGTCTAACTCAAAACAGGATGGACAAATCATCCGTCCGCCCTCAACTTGGGCCCAGAACGGATGGTCAGGGGCAGATGGGATGGTGGCATGAGGGGGAATTGCTAAATTTTTTTTGTAGATTCAGGGCTGATTGTGGCATATGCCCAAGGCCCAGCAAGGCGTTTGGCCCCATTTAGGACCACAAATTTCAAGATGGGGTTGGCGCCGTAGGCTACCAAACCTTCCATCAGCTCCTGGTGGAGCACTTTGGGGGGGGAGGTGGGTGGGCAAACCAGCGAACTGACCACCAAGGTGGTGTCCATTGGGAGCTGGGTCCGAGTTGTTGAGAGGGGATATTATTAAAACTTAATGGCACTATTGCCGCAGTGGCTGCATTGGCTTTACAGGGAAAGCCAAGATAAAAGTATCCTTATAGGGGCGGAAGTCTATAAAACAGGCTAGTGTCATCACCACCTGAGCCATTTTGATAATAGCTTGGTCGTCATAGGGGAAGAATTTCCCATATTTTGACCCTAAGGCTGAAATGCATGTTGCTCCAGGGAGCACCAGGGGGCAGCGGGGCACCGCTTGGGTTCAGATGAGATGGGCATCGAGATCCTTGGGAGGAACGAATCATCCCAAGGGTTTGGAATGACTGGGCGAGCCAGTCTGAGCGCGTTTTCCTGTCAGACAGAAAATGTAGGGGGGAGTTTCGCCGCTGCCCCATGCTGGGACAGTTGGTGGGGATCCAACAACATTGGAGCAAGACTTCAGTGTGTGATTAAGTGTTTGCTTTTAATTTACCAAAATTAATTTGCTCAGAAATTTACGCTGAGCAGAGAGAGAGTTTGATCACCAGAATATTATAAACTTAAACAACAATATGGGTAACCAGATTTTTGAACTGTGGAGGTAGCGTGAGAAATATAAAAGAGTCATCAGAAGAAGAGTAAGCAGTATTAATTTCTTCATTATCATTGGGATAAATCTTCTTCTTTGGGTACAATAGCTCCATGTTCATTAGAGGTCAGTGATGACCCTTGAGGCGTGGTAGGGATGTCAGCATGGAGCGCCTAGTTCTTCATGCTGATGGCCCATTTAACGCCTCCTCAGTAAGTCTTTTCCAGCATGTCTTTGCAATGTGTCAGAAACCATTACAGTAAGTGTATCAGGGTTGAGGATTATTCTGGTTTTGACAACATGGACCCAAGGACGGTTAGAGGAGAAAGATGTATAAGCCTTAGGATATAAGGTTAACGCAAATAACTTGTTAGGTGCTTCCTTAGTTACTTAGATGCAATTAAAACCATTCTTTTATCCGATCATATGCATTTGAACCTCAGGATAAAATCCTAATGCAGAGATGTCAGCGGTAATGGAGTCATCCAAGATAATGCAATTTGTGGCAACCAAGGGTTGCTCTTGGGCGTTATGGCTGGCGAACTCCACATGGCTCTCCTCTTTGTTAAAGCAGATAATCATAAATGCTTGTTTTTGATTGTCCAGAGTTTGATTGTTGCTGAACTCTTGTACTAAGGCCATCCAGACCTGCTCCCAGGTGTTGGACATTTTAAGTAGGGGGGTCATGGTCTCCCAATCGGTGCTAACAAGGAAGAAGGGGATATACTTCACTTTTTGCCAGTTGGTGGCCTCCTCCATGGAACTCTTATTCAAATATAGGAAAGAGACAATGCTTTTCTGGCCGGGGGTGAAAAGCTACTTAACACTAGTGTCATGAATCTATATGACTGGATGACAAGCCACCATTATGACCAAGCGAACCATTGGAGGAATTTCGCTGAAGGTTCAATGGACAGAATCCGCTGAGGATGTTTCAGAGCTATAAGTATTGATCACCTTAGGATCAGGAGATAATGGTTATAACGAGTCATATTGGATTGCTTTCTAAAATAGGCAATATGGTGATGTCAACATTTGACAAAAGATAATTTGGATCGCCTCAAATCAGGGCAATAAAGAAATTGAAGAACAACAAGCCAAAACCAATGAGAATATGGCGGAATGAATAAACTAAGCAAAAGAGTTGGTACCAATGGGGGTCGCTGGGATATCAGCAAAACGAGGGGATTGAAAGAAGGAAGCTCTTGAGAGAGAAAGAAAAGAGGAAGATAGGAAGAAAGAGGGAGCAGACTAGAAGAAGATCCGCCAAATTATTATATTAAAAAAGTAGTGTCTTGGGAAAAATTTCTCCCATTTTATTATAAAGATAATTGTTTACAAGTGGTTCGAGGAACCAACGATTGTCATATCATCCATTCCTGTTGTTCAATGGCTGTGACCCTGTGCAAAAAATCCTTAAGCAGATATATACGGAATCACTGAGATTCTACAAAACTAGGCTTAAAATTAGATACAAAAGGAATGGAGAGGACATTAATACCAGGAATTGGTGCAACCTCAGATATCTCAGTTTCTGCATAGTTTCAGGGGCCTGATAGTCCAACTTTCATATTAGGTCCTCAAGGTCCACTTGAATATCATCTCAGTTTAAGTTCAGGGAGGAAATGGAAGCCTCAAGAGCGACCTGCTTTTTTAGGGTTCAATTATCAGCGCGCTGAAGAAGATAACTTTCTAGGTTGTTCAAGTGGGTCTCAAACCCTTGACAGGTTTTTTCAAGCTGGGAAATGAAACTATCTGTAAGTTTGGTGAAGGAATTATTATTATCCACTAAATCAGACAGTGCTTCAATTGAGACCATAGGGTCAAGGGGGCTCAGTCTATTCAGAGTTTACTTCCTTGGGCTATGGTTGGATCTAATCCCATAAGGTGGCTAGGGCTGCCAAGACGTCCTCTAACCAAGGGTCATCAGAGTCGCCTGGAGTAGGTAATGCGGAACCAGAGGGCCCTCAAGGCCCATGGGGCTTTAGGCCCTTCAGGCCCCTCATGTCTTTGGGACCTTCCAGCCTCCTTGGCCCCTCAAGTTCTTCATCCTGAAGGTGTAATTGTGAGAGGTCATCTCATGATAGTGTTGCTGGAGAATTAATGCCAGATCTTTGACCTGGTGGAGGCGCAATATTGGGATTTTTGCCCATATTCCCAGCCTGCTAGATTACCTGGTGTCGCTAGGGGAAAATTCCCTAAAGTGAAATGAATCAAAAATTGGTTGGCCTGAATTTCAGAGGAACTATGTTCAGGGGATTTTGGGATATTCGCCTGGTTGTATCCCTTAGGGATCGATCTGGATGAATACCTAATATCTCATTGGGTGGAGCAGCTGACGAAATAGGGGCATTTGATAGTGATTAACTATCAGGTGTACCAAATTGGGATCAGTTGGGTTTCATAACCAACTGATTGGGAATGTATGGTGAGTTGCGAGGCGAGTGATGCCACCTGCAACTAGCAAATTGATTGGATGATGAAGTAACCTACCATAATTGGTAAAAAGCCCCTTTAGTTAAGCAGGTTGCTAGCAATTATAATTGGTTCGCTTGGATCAAGAGGAACTTTTAGGGACACGTTTCTGACTCTTTCCATTTGAGGTCTCGAGGATGTCCAATGATGGAATCCTAGCCAGGATGGGGAAGACCATCGCTGCTGAGATAAGGAAGGGTGATTCAATGGCAACGGCTGCCATTTTATCAAAGAGGTGTCAACTGAGGGTTAGATGGCAGAATCCCCTATAAATTCTCTAGGATTCACTATAATAAAAAAGGAAGAACTATAACTACAAAAAATATTATTATTAGTTTTATAGTAGATTCAGTTATAGTTGGACTATCAGCATCCAGTGTGAAGTTCCATCTCAAGGATATTATTGCAGAAGGCAATAATTGGTAGACTCTCAGAGAGAAGAGTAGAGATATGAGCGGGGATCTAGAGATGAAGGGAACCACAACTAAGGGATTGCTGCTGACTGTGTGTTGGGCCAAAAGAAACTGTCATCAGGAGATCTTGACAAAGATCAGGTGGACAATATTGTAGGGAACAAATCCCTACAAGTATGACTATCAAGTACTTAGTCAGAAATATTGGCCAAAGCATTGGGCCTGATAATAGTTCTAACTCAACTACAGATAATAGTCTCCATACTATTATTGGATAATATATTCTTTACAACGTGAGGTGCGCGAGGAAATTGAACCTGTGCAGTAAAAAGATCACTAATTTGTTTTCCAATAAGAACAAACTAGTAAATTTTTATATGCAAGTTCCAGGTAGCATCAAGGATTTGGACATTCTGATGAAGTTGGTCTCAGAGATAGCTGAAATTTCGCTAAGCAGCACTGTGGTTTGATTTTGAGCTTCATTGATTAATTTTCATTTATTGATGATGGATTCTCAGTTATGGAGAATGAAAGAAGAGGCCACGTTATAAAATTGCTAACATGGGAGTGTAAAGTTTAGGTAAGCCCTAGTTTTCATGAGACTTCATGATGGTGCAACCTGACTAACTGTAGGTGGTAATAAATGGCAGGTTGAGCAAATTCTTAAATATATCGCTCAGTACCCAAGGTCAGTTCTCCTGCTGTTAGTTGGGCTGAGGTATATAAATCCTACATGGTAGAAGGCACAGAAGAAGCGTAGGAGCGGCTTGAATTGCCTCCCACAGATTAAATGCCATTTAAAGAACGTTGAATAAAATTGCTAAGATTCTCATACTGAAGTTGGTACCAATCACCATCAACTGAAGGTAGAGTGAACTGGAACGTGGCCCAGAATACTAAACTTTTTTTGGCTGCGTGGGTGGTACTTTGTATCACGAGATAAAAATCTATCAAGTGACGTCTCTCAATTGATCAGCAGGTTGACTTTCTTTACTGCTAGTATTCTACATTGTTTGTAATAAACGTTTTCACTTGAACAGCT
The DNA here is from genome assembly GCA_022478985.1 of Massospora cicadina. Taxonomy (NCBI): domain Eukaryota; kingdom Fungi; phylum Entomophthoromycota; class Entomophthoromycetes; order Entomophthorales; family Entomophthoraceae; genus Massospora; species Massospora cicadina. Next base: position 24,132 of record JAKSZP010002697.1, read on the forward strand.
CAAAGCCCCTTAAAGTGAGCACAAATCTGTTAGCTTAACTGTTCTCTTAGCTGATGCTAAAGATTGAAAATTAGCTTAAAGCTAAAAATTAATGGAGAGGTCCAAAAACGAAAAGATGGGGAGAATATAGACTATTTTTTGTGTTTGAAAGCGTCAATATTTATAGGGCATGTATGGAAATGGTGCCTCAAGGGCCTTTGTGGCCTTGTATGATCAGTCTTTTACACTTCCTTCTAGATCAACCACCTGATTAGGACCCTCATTGTGCTGCGTCGTCCTCATGACCACAGAAGTGGGGGCCATGCCTCTCACAATTTGGGAATCGAGGACAGTATTCCTGAAGTTCTTTCCATCAATTTGCGTGTGTGATGCTTCCTTATTGAATCTAGTTTTGGTTCCTTCAGGGTAAGGTTCCGTTTGCGATGGTTTGAGTGGCAATCTGTCAAGGCTCAATTTTGATGCAGGGTTTTTGACTCGCTTGTCATCTCAAATATGACAGTTGCTATAGATAAGTTTATTTATATGAACGATGCAGGCGTCAAAAATTTAACTGAGCACAATAGAATTGTCACAATGAATTTAAAGAAAAGAAGAATTAAAATGTGTTTAATAAAATAGGCATAGAAGCTTTTAAACCCCAGCATCGTTGCCAAGCCAAGAGACTAAAAATCCCAAACTTTAGGTTGAATAAATTTTATCTAAGTTTTGCCAATCAAAACTTAATAAGCAACCATCATAAGAAGAATTTTCCCTAATATCCCAACTTGTAAGTAATACATGTGAAACTATCATTTTGGAACACAAATGGTATATAAAGAAAAGTAGGAGGTGAGGTTAGGATAAAAGGATACCCTGAAATACAAGAATTACCTCCTGCTATCATCTGGTACTGCTAAGAGGAGGGGTATGCAACATTGGTATGAAACAGTTGGTTGGAGTGAGTCAAATTTGTTAAATGGATAAAAAGCGATCATGATTTATAGTCTAATGTGTAACTGTAAGTTGATAAGTCATCTTTAATATAGTCACAATATCTTAACCAGACAAACCAAATATCACTTCTAGATTTTATATCAGAAGAAGATTAGATGCTTCTTTAAGGTTTGGCATCTACTATTAGAGGATAACAGTACAGTTATATGGATATACAACCTGTAGATACAATCAGTGGACGTAGTAATAGGACATGATGGGATGCATAACAAAATCAGTTATATCTCATATCAAATGAAATCATGTATGGTGTTATGGCCAAATGGGCGCATAAGATCGCTCATAAGGTTTTATTTGGGGCATTCTTCTGTGATGTACTGATGTACATTGTCCAAATACACGCATATATATTAAAAGTTTGGGACCTTCAGTTGTTTGGTATAAATACCTTATACATTACCACACATGAGCGCGGATTCAAAGTTAAGTAGAGGTTAGTATTTACACCTTTAATATGTGCTTTCATGTTACTAAGTAATAAGAATTCTGATGCATAAGGAATATCCACTCTTACTATATTACTTAAACCGTTTTGAGTTTTTTTTTGCCTGTGATACTACTTATTTATGATGATCCTGAGAAGATATTATGTTTGTGCGACCCCTATGAGGTATTCAACTATCACTTGATTATCCTGATCATCTTTTTTTGGTGCATAACAGGTTTATAAAGTGACCTGAGTATAATGTGTCGTGGTGACAAATGGGTGAGTTGATATATACTTTAATAGCATACTGAGATTTTTGAGATTTTTAAAGCCTATTGCCTTTGAAAAGTTTCTATTTTCTGCGTGTGATCAATGTTGTAATGATAAGGTGTTGATAACTGAGCTACCCACGTGGCCAAATGCTGTATACCTGTTCTAGATGTTATATGTCTATGATGCTGCCACTATACCTAAGCCATAAAATGTTTTAAGGTGTTCTGGATCTCGCCGCTCTGACAAAGGTATACTAAAATGTGAACTTGTACTTAAGATATAGATGATGAGGAAAAGGATACAATGGGTGCTGTAAAATAGATAATGGTCAGTTTTGAGAGTTGACAATAACTAAGCGACCTGCAAATCATATATGACGTCCTTTAGGGGTATATAAATGCCATAAGCTTGTTCAACACTTGGCTTTCATTGTAGAATTTATATGTTCACCTGCTTCAGGACATTCACCCAAGTGATAGATGAAAATTTGTTTTCGGTTTAAAAAGGCACGTTAGGGGCTTTGGTTTGTTTGAATTTGTATACAAATACTTTTTTGCTTAACTGTAGTATTCTTTATCTATAAATGATGTGGTGTTCAGCATAACTCGTACTTGCCTAGCAAAATGATCTAAATGCTCTACTATTAAGCGTTAAATTGTTCACATTTATGAAACACTATGGTTTACTCTTTATTAATATAGAATTTAACGTCAAAGTTTCTAAAGCGCAATAATCCTCACAGGTGACTGGCCTTTTAAAAGAAATTTCAAATGAGAGACAGCTACTTAAAATAGTAGGTCTGGTCCAAAAATTGTAAAAGAGTGGTATGAAAGGTCGCCTTTGTTGAGACCCTTTTGGGATACACTAGGTCTGTCAAAAAATAGACCTTGGAATGACAGTATGGCAGACCTGTAATTATCATAACGCAGTTTATAATCTTTTGTTGATCTTTAATTTCAAAGGTAGGGGGTGGAAGGCGAGTCGGTAGGGCATATGGCTACCAACCTGAAGGTTGCGGGTTCAATTCCCGCCCTTCGCACATCGATCGGGGGTGCCAGCCGAAGGAAGCTATTGGCGGTTAGTAGGTATAATAACACGAAAACCTTACCCATGACGTAACCAAAAAATCCGAGTCCCGATCCAGAGGTGAAAAAAACTTTCTACAACAGAGTTGACCTTGCTCAGGTTTCATGTCGATACTTTCTTTCTCTATTTTGGTAATGTCCGTCCCCTGGTCAGCTTGCCTCGAATAAATAATTTCAAAGGTATGCCAAAAGATACTAAATGTTGAAACAGTCTTAAGCCTTTTGATAATCTAAAAAGGCAAGAGCACCAATAGCTTATGATTGATATACATAAGCTAAAGTCTGAATGTTGCCCCATATGGGATGACTTGGGATAAAGCTATAACTGGATGGGAGATAAAATCTTGTATCACCTCTCCAAGTTATTTAGCCATATTTTGTATCTATATCTGTATCAGTGTTTGTGGGTGCTATAGGATGGCAATTGGTATAACAAAATAATGTCAACTTTTTGTACAATGGCACCAAAATTGTTTTTTGACCACCAGGTAATAGCCAGGTGCTCATAAGATAATTTTACTATTGCTAGTAAAAGAAGGTATCATATTAGACTATTATAAAAAATTTATAAGGGAACTCATCTGGACTTGAGCTTTTTTGGAGCACAGCTATCATGTATTGTCACTTGTCAAGGGAAGCCTAGGCTAGGGTTAAGCTCAGCATCAAACTGCGGGGCTAAACTGGAGACTAGGCCTTGCTTATCCTAATGGAAAGGCTTACATACGCTTCACTTTAGGGTTTCAGCGTAGGTGAGGTCATGAGGTTTATTGAATGAATGGTGTCAATGCATTTAATAAATTTAAAACATTTAAACGCCAAACCAATGCCATATTGAACTAATATTAAGGTGATTTTTTTAAATTACCTGTTTGCATCAAACCAAGCGCTGGATTGCTAAGATCATACTATCACAATTAGCAACCATATAATTAGTAAAGCAAGAGTACTTTTTCTAAATTTGGCGATCCAGTAAACACTTGCTACTTTAGAAAATAAAGTTTTTAAAATGTATTAAAATTGAGATGCTGTCTCTCCAATAATATTTATTTATTATTTTCTTAGTTTTAATTAACTGCTCATCTAAAGCCATGAATTCTCACCAAAATACTCCTCAACTTTTATACCAATAGCCATTGCATTTGTGAGTGGAACATAGTATCCAAAACCCCAATTCCCATGTTATAAACATATTGTTGCCCTCGTCACATTCCCCATGCTCTATCCATCTTATTTAAGGACCGGCTTTATATATCAGTAGCATTTCTCTTTTTATAAACATATACATACCAAGTTAATTTTTTCCTAGTTTAAAATGGTTAGAAAGGGTATCCCAGAGTATAAGAATCTCTGGGTTATTTGGTTGCTGAAGTGGTCTACCTAGCCACCTGTACTTTACTGATTTCAACTGTGAGAGATCGCCCAAATCATGAACTGAGAATGAGGGACTAGGTGAGACTAATTAAAAAGAACATGTTTTGGGAAGACAGGTTCTGGCCATGAAGCTGAGGATGGATCTAAGGTTCCAGCTGTTCCTCCCAGTTCTTTATATCAAATGATGGTAAAGCTTCTGGGAATACCAATGTCATTGTCAATCCTTTAGGAAAAAGTACTTAGTTGTGCCAAAAGATTGATTGCATCTTACAAAAAAGAAGAAGAGAGCCTGCCAACTGTTATTGAGGACCAGAAAACCACATAAATATCTGATTAAGTTTATCATCAGAGCCTCAAACTATTAAAAAAGGTGCTATATTTGCCATAACTGTGAACAACATCTAAGAAAAACTTTAGTCATTACATTCACTGAATTTATATACAGATTTGGCTAAATTCTGTTTATTTGTACAATGGACTTTCTAATGAATTGTAAAAGTTTAGTGACATTTCTGGTCTTAATATGTTATGCCTCTTAAACAATAGGTTTCTCATCATTTCAGCAAAGGATCTGGCCACCCTGTGAGCCAAAATTATAAACTGACTGTTTGCTGTTATTTAAAATAGAATAATAATTATGAAAATTTTTACAGAATTTTTATTGATAGTGCTTGGACGTTGATTTGGCGTTTGTGTTGTCTAACAAATATATCTAAACAGATCAATAACTTGCTTATAAGCGATCTCAGGCTGGGCTATACACCATCTATGTTGTAAATTTGTTTAAGGTGATCTATTTCAACTAAAATTATGCATATAGTCACCTATTCCTCAGTTGTATTATTATGCAATGTTTTAGTCTTGGAAAACCTAGTGTTTTTAACTTAGACCATATGTCCAAAGGTTCTGCAATTTGATGGATATTTATTTTTAAGATATGATTCACTTTCCATCCTTTTGTTGGGTTTATTTATCCTGTTAGTATCAAAAAGATTTTTCCCATATAGAAGCCTAGGTTTTATTTATGCATATACTAAGGTCACTGAAATTAGTATGTGATCATGAAAAATTTATTTTTGTTATAAATTTGTGTATGCAAGGGCAAAAATTAATAGGTATCACGCGTTTTTAATTGCAATATCAGGGCTTCATTGATGCACGAGGCTGAAAATATGAAGAGCGCTGCCCCTAGCTCATTTACCATCATAGGCTCAACTTTTTCTGCGAGTTCATGGGCAAAAACTTCCTAAACCTTGATGCAGCCAATGACTTCATTGAAAGATAAACTTGAAACATTGGTGTAGGCTCAGAACTTTACTTCTAAAAACTTTAGAATGCTGCCAACTGTCCTATCAGTTAGATTTTGATAGTTGACTCAAAAGTAAACCCTTTGAGAAAACAATCAATGATAATAGATTACTCTCATTGATGGATCCTTTGATACTTCCCAATTTATCCACATAACTAGATTTATCCCAAAAACACCTCAATTGTAATTAAATCGTCCCAATTATTGTAGCTATTAATAACTGATAAAATTACATTATGGCCAATTTAAGGGATCCACTTGGGTGAACCAAGTAATTTTAGTCATGAATTTAATTGCATTTTGAATCAATATAAAAATGATTAATAAGTTCAGTTTCAATGTATATTGATCATTGTAATTGTCACAATAGTACTTATACATGGATGGCTCAAATAGGGAGTACCTAGTACTATTGAGAGGCCTGCCAACGTCCTGATTGAGGTGCATCATTATTTGAACTCTATATGTTTTTCTCCCCATTATTTATATTTCTTCAGCTGTATGAAGAAATGTAATTGGGCTGATTGAGAGGCGAATATACACCACTGAGGTGCTAAAATTAAGCCTAATAATCTTCTCATTTATGAGAGTAGTAGTGTTTCCAATCAGGCTGAAACAATTGTAATTTATTTTATTCAAGGGCTGAATTAACTTGGGGATATTTTATTAACCACTGCCATAATCCATTGCGGATTGGCATGGTTTTAATGAACTCATCTAATAGATTATTATGGTCAGGAGATACTCTAGAGAGGTATAAAAAACTGGCACCTGGCCTTAAAATAAATCATCTTTCCATATATTTATAATTTCATCTTATATTGTCTTATCTTAATTCAAATTTCATATTAAGAAGTGTAGACAAGAATTCAGGGGAGCTTGTCATAATCACCCGTGTCTGGAGAGTTCCTGTTTAGAGAGGGAAAATATACCAAAAATAAGACCTTAAGAATCATTTATTGTACCATCTAGTACTAAAAAAAGAGTCATTTATTGTTGTATAGCTTTGTGAGCTTCCAAAAAGTCAGGAAATATCATAAGACACATAGCTTAATTAAGGATTTATCAGCTGAAACTCTTCCTGATTATCAAAACAAGATTATATTAATAAGCGAGCTAATACTCAAATTCTCACAAGTGGTGCTTCTAAAAACAACTTTATACTTTTTATATAAATAATGCATCTAAAATTCAGGCAGATTCTGCCAGAAGATATGATGAAATTGAAATGGAAATCAGTGACCTAAAAATCACAGAGTACTTTAACACTACACGTCAGAATACTGAGGTGTGTTCTTCATACTCCTTAGGTCTAATCATGGCAGGAGGAGGGCATGTGGACACAACAGGCACTATTGAGTTTACCTCTGATAGTGTTAAGGAGATGATGGATACCCTATTCCATGGATACAAATTTGTGCATTCCAGATTGTTATAAATTCAGACAGTATAGTTAGGATCTGCTGTATTGTTCATATAGGTCAAACCCACTGAGCAACAGAAAGACAATGTGGGGATTGTCAGTCCTTCATACACACTTGAAAATATACTTAAAATAGGAGAAATTGCCCCAATTGACTCTTTTATTTATTTAATAATACAGCAATCTTTCTCTACTATTTACAACTTCCTTCTCTCATTCGCCCATCTCGCTTATATAGTGGCTTCAGGTGATACTGCTCTCATAGCTTGGGATATTCTATTCCACCAATTTTCCTCAAATTTGGCTTGTTATTCTTTAATCTTCTATCGCCCTAATTGTAGGCGATTTACTCTGTATTCATCAAATGTCAACATCGCCTTATTGCCTTATCACCTTCTATAGAGGAGATCCAATAATAACTGTTATATCCCAATACCGCCTCATCTTGAGGCACTCAAATAATTGTAACTGATATCATTTTTGGCGGATTCTTACCAATCCGCCTTAGCTGTCCCACGATTGTTGTCCAGTCATATCAGAATTGTGACATTACCCCTCCTTGACCGGATGTTAAGGCTCCTATTGTTTGTATAGTTGGAGGAACTTCATGTATACTCAGTTAATGATTTGACCAATTTTAGGATCCTTGATGGTATACACGTTGACCCCAGTTTTCTCTATAACTTTGAAAGGACCAATCCAAATACTGTCCAGCTTGTGTTTCCACCTGAATCCATGTTGGTCATGGAAGAGAACCATATCACCTTCCTTGAACGCCACCAGCCTGCTGACATACCTGATTGGTGGCCTGATTCCTGATCTTCTTGGCTAAGCTGAAGGAATATGCTTCAGTTTGCAGTTTGGTAAGAATGTTCGTGAGGTTATTCAAATAGTGGTGGGGTTCCATTCTGCTGGTGTCTTCTAAAACAAAAAAGTAATGCTGGAAGGGCCAGGTATCAGCCATATAGTAGTTGGAAGGGACTCTTTCCTGTGGCGGAATGATAACTAATGTTATAGGTGAATATGGCAGTGTAAAGGAGAGAGCTCCAATTGGAAGGTCAATCCATTACTAATTTTCGTAGTATGTTCACCAGAGTCCCATTCACCCGTTTGACCATTCCATTAGACTCAGGGTGGTATGGGGTCATCAGAACCCTGCAGATTCCCATAAGCTCATTCAGTTTGGGGAGGATGTGCAAGGTGAAGTTGGTTCCATTATCAGTGAGAATGAATTGAGGGCATCCATGTCACTGAATAATGCATTCCATCATGAACTTGGCCACTGTAACTTCCCTAAATCTTATATTGCTCTCACTTTGGCCCACCAGGTTAGGTGGTCGATAGCCACAAGAATGTACTTTCACCAGTTAGCTCCTGTTGGTAAGGGACTGACAACATCTAGGGAAACAGTGTGCCAAGCAAAATGTGGTTTCACTACCCAGTATGAAGACTTATGGCAGAATGGCTTCTCCACTTGGCACTGATGGCAACAGAAAATAGTTTTGAGCACATAGAAGCTCATACTTTCAATAGTACTGAGGGCGCAACAACTTCATTGTCTTGCACACCCCACCATGTCTGACTGCCCTGTGAGCGCTCATAATAATTCCCAGTCATGCTGAAGGTCATGAAAAATTCACCGTGGAATCTCTAATCCGCTTGTACAGTTCCACATTCTACTGGAAGGTATTCATTTGCATCTCGTTTAACACTTTGATCACTTGGGGCGGTTCATTGTCATATTTTCCACTGAGCATCTTATCATACATTGTCTCACTGAGGTCTGCCATCACCGCAACAGTTGGCAATCAAGATAAACAGTCAGCGTTCTGATGATTTACTCCTGGCTGATGGAGAATCTTGAAGTCGTAAGCCTGAAATTTAAGAGCCCATCAAGCTAACCAGCCTTCAGGTTCTTTGAGGTTCTGCAACCAGCATGATGACTTGTGATCTGTTACAATTTTAAACTTTACCCCAATTAGACAGACTCTGAATTGCTTATACGCATAGATCACTGCTAAGAACTGCCCCTTGGTCACAGTATAATTACGCTCGTGACAGTTCAGACTTCAACTACAGTACACTACAGGATGTTCCTCTCCCTCATCATCTTTCTGAGAAAGAACTGCCATAACAGCGGAAAGGGACGCATCCGTCTGAATGATAAATTCCCAATCAAAGTTCAGATATTGTTGCACCGGTGCACTGATCAACACTGTACCAAGTGTATCAAAAGCATAATGATGACGTTCCATCAATTCAAACAAAGCGTCCTTTTTTGTCAATTTGAATAGCCGCCCCCCAATACGGCTAAAATTAGGATAAAGCGCCAGTAGTAACCAACCTCTCCCCAAAAGTACCTGTATGTTGCATTTACTATTAGGAGTAGTCATTTTGCTGATGGCCTCCACCTTAGCTGGCTGTGGTTTCAGCCCCATAGAGTCTACCACGAACCCAAGTATTCCAGCTGATCTTTGAAGAAGTTACATTTTCAAGGTTTAATTTTAATATTCACCTCAGCCAGCTGGCGGAATAAGCTTCTAAGTGATCAAGATTCTCTGAAAAGGTTTTAGAGAAAACATTAATATTGCAAGGTATACAAGGATTTATGACAGTTTCAGATCACCAAGAATAGTATCCATGACTTGCTGAAACGTGGCCAGGGCGTTGCATAGCCATTGAGGCATCCGCTTTAGTTGAAAAAGGCCTTTGGAGGTGATTATGGCGCATTTTTCTTGTTCTGCCACAAGTAACTCGATTTGCCAGTAGCCCAATATCAAGCCCATCACAGAAATATAATGGGCTCCCCCTAACTGATTCAAGGCATTGTTGATACGTGGCAAAGGGTACGTGTCCTTTTTTGCAATACTGTTGAGCTTCTGGTAGTCTATCACTACACGGTTGGTGCCGTCCTTCTTTTTTACAATTAGAACAGGCGAATCCCATGGGCTTTTAGATGGTTTGAGCATTCCTTGCTCTAGCAATTTGTCAATTTCATTAGTGACAACATATTCCGCTGCCCTCAATTGGTAGATCGGCTGAGACCTTATAGGGGGATGATCTCCTGTGTCTACTCTATGGACCACCCCCCAAGCACACCCTAAATCATGATCATTGACAGCAAAAATCCCTTATACTTCTGAAACAAAGCTATTGCTTAGTCTTTCTGTTCTTCCTATAACCCTATTAGATTACTTCGTGGTACCACCATTAGTATGTCAGTTGGTGCCTTGACTGGTAGAACAAATTCATCCAACGACCCAAAATCATGAACCTGAAGGACCTCATCTATTGGGATCAAATGTAAATACACTAAAATTTGGTGTCAGCGGATTTGCATTGGTTTATTCTGGAGGTTTGCTAACAAACCCTTAATCTCTCCATGTCCTGGAAGTATAATCCCTGGAGCCATATGTGGCTCAAACCGCGTTTGATGATAGAGCCCAATGACTTCCCCATATAGCCCAATATGCACTTCCACCTCTAACTTGGTGTTCACTAAGACTTGATGTCCAGAAGGAATAGATATGGGCCCTGAAGCTCGAAGAGGTATCCCTTGATATTTGTATATCTGCTGGGGAAGGGGCCGAGTCTTGCACTTTAGTCGGAGATAACAAACTGGTAACACCCCATCACTATAGGCAAGGTTTATTTGGCTCATATGCACCGGATCCTTTGGTACTCCACTAGCGGTAAAGTAAATTAGGATCCACTAACCCAGAATGGCGAGGGTCTCCTCCATCATATCAACAACAGCCCTGAAACGGCGCAGGAAAGCGGTTCCAATTAACAGGTCATAGTTTTCATTTGGCAGCACAATTGTCGGGCTACAATGACAATGGTCCCAAAGTGCAGAGGTAGCGCACTGTAAGCCCCCTCAGAGATGGTGCTTACTGCTCCAGCAGTTCTTTAAACCATTTGATGGTCCACATCAGGTTTCAACGTCAACTTTGCCATCAATTTAGTGTAAAGTTTGGTGACTGGAGCACCAGTATCTATTATAGCGCGAGCCCTATTTTTTGCTACAAAAATATCACAGTATGTAAACTCAGAATAAGAAGAATATTGACTGTTTAATATGTGACTATTTATGGGCTCTCTTTTTCAAGAAAACTCATTATCCCCTCTCCGACATGGGGGTATTCTTTGACAATGGCATCTACCAGAAGGGCGACGTTTACTCCTTTCCAAGTTGGCGCATCTGCGGCAGAATTGAGTTTGTCCAAGGAAGCTTGATCAAGCATTTGACAGGCATACAGCTTTGGTTGTTTGGGGGACTCTTCTTCCACCACCGCCTTGGCTTGAGCTCATGTCACTACATTTACTCCTCCAATTGGCTGCTGATATAAAAGTCCGTCATCATACTGAGGGACTTCCACAGGGTATACTACTATTGATTCAGGGACGTTTTGAGTTGGTATCGCGGAGGTAGAGAGTCCCAACTCTACTCCACTCCATCTTTTCCATGATAGTATTGATTTGGTGTACGTAGTTCACCTGGCGGTTATGGCGGAATTTTTCCAAATGACCAAGGCGGCCACATTCATAGCAGTTAACCCCATAAGAGCCACGTCCTTGATTATCATAAAAGGGTCCAGACCGGAAAGTTTGGGGTTGTTCAGTGTAACCAGCCCCAGGTCAGTAAGATGATTGTTGACAGTCAGCATAGCTAGGTCCTGGTCGATAGTTGGGTTGCTGATGGTTATCATGACCAGCCCATTGATGCTGATTGAACTGTTGAGTATAATTCAGCTGAGGATGAGGCGCAGAGTTATAGAATGGCTGAGGATTTCTAAATGGAGCTGGGGTCAGATGAGAGTATTCTCCTGAATAAAAGGGTGCAGTAGCGGTGGTAGCCTTCCATTCCATATTTTGCAACGGAAAGTTAGGGGATATGCGACGCAAAAACTGTACAATTTTGAGCAAAGGTACGTTGTCATCCAGAAGCGGCAAAATGACATTGTGAAGATCTCAATATGGCTTCACTGCAGAGGTCATGGCAATGCATACGTTGGCTTCCGCTAAGTACCCTGCCCCAATCAGCATGTGGGATTCCATTGTAAATCAATCAGAGAACTCCAGGAGAGTCTTGTTTTGATGGAATTTGATCATTAAGAATTCTGCTTTCTGCTGCGACATCTTTGAGGTACCCCCAAACAGGTGGAGTATGGTATCCTTCACATCCTTATAAGTGACAGAGCTACTTGAAAGGTAAAAGTGTGACCTGATCAGTAATTCCAACGTCCAAGGCATATATCAACAACTTAGCCTTCCATCTATCAGATGTGCCTTCCACTGCAAACTCAAAACTGTTGGAAGAAACCATGAATGTTCCCGTTGTGGTCAAATGGAGGTAATTTTTAATATTAACCTCCTCATCCCATTCACGGGGTTTTGGCCCATACTGAGGAATGTTTCAAGATCTGAAAGCGGCTTCCTGATGAGGAGCTGGATCAGCAGAAGTTGGAATGTCCACCACTTCAGGGGTAGCATGACCTTCTGCCATGGGCGGTACCACCATTATTTGAGGGAAGTGGCGTTCTGACTCATATTAATATCCAGTACTACCATCCTGGGTGTAGTAGCTCTGACCAGCATCATAACTTACTCATATGATGCCCCCTCTTGATGGTCTTCCTCGTCCAAGCGAGAAGACTGGGAGGTATTGGTTAATCTTTGCTCTGTGCAATGCAGCCATTTGGTGGTATCATTCAATCGGTTGGCGAGTTTTTTGTTCTGTTGTCCCAAGATTTGCATTTGACTAAACGTGCTATCAAGCTGGTGCATGAGAGCATCTCTTTCTTGAAGAAGTTCATCTTGGTTTTTGAGCACTGCGTTTAAGGTAACTTTGAGTTCCTCATATCTTGCTGGTGCAGTGTATTGTATAGATTCCCCAGAAACACAGCTTGTGTAAGGTATGGCTGGCGACTGTAGTTCTGGAGCGTTTGGTGGTTGATCAATGGGCCCCCTGAAGTAAGCACCACTGTTATAAATTCAGATGGTATTTTTAGGATCTGTCATATTGTTTGTACAGGTCAAACACACTGAACAACAAACAGATGATGTGGGGATCGTTGGTCCTTTGGACATACTTGAAAATATAGTTAAAATAGGAGCAATTGTCCCAATTGACTTTTTTATTTATTTGATAAATACAGCGATCTTTCGCTGTCCCATTCTTTCTCTACTATTAATAACTTCCTTCTCTCAATCGCCCATCTCACTTATATACAGCGGCTTTGGGAGATACTGCTCTCATAGCTTGGGCTATTCTTATTCACCAATCCTCCTCAAATTTGGCTTGTTATTCTCTAATCTTTTATTACCCTAATTGTAGGCGATCACTTCAAATTTGTCAAATGTCAACATTGCCTTATCGCCTTCTATAGAGGCGATCCAATAACAACCCGTTATGTCCCAGAACCACCTCATCTTGAGGCACTCAAATAATCGTAACTGTTACCATTTTATGGCAGATTCTTACCAATCTGCCCTAGCTGTCCCCTATTATCGTCCAGTCATATCGGAATTGTGACACAGATGGACCCATCTTTTGAGCTATTCTACTACTTAAAGATCAGGCCTTCAAGATGGAAACGTATATGCGGTACTGAAAGGCGACCATGGCAAAACTTGCCAAACTTTTCATCTGTACACAAGCAACAACCGAGTTCTTGGTTAGCTTTATACAGCCCTCAATCAAGCATACCCAAAGAATTCTGGCTCAGAAGAATCTAGAGCTTGTAGAAGTAAACCAAGTTCAAGAGAAGGAGCGATCTTCTGATTGAACCTACTAGATAAGCTAAATTCCAGCTTTAACAAAGTTAGAAAGGCTATTGTCAGTAATACAGAACAGTTCAATGATGCCCACGGAAGAGTAACCACTTTATAAAATCAACCTAATAAAAAAAGTTATAAATATTGCAGCTGAGGTCCTCTCTTTACATGGAATGACCAGCAGTTAGGTCAATAATATCAGTAAATGCTGCCAAAATGGAGAATTACTCCAAGTTTCTATCATATAAGATGGAACGTTTAACTGAAGATGCCAAGTTTGCTTGGGAAAATCACCTGGAATTGAAAAACATGCATGTTTAGATTGATGTATATGTCTGAACTGAGTTGGGCATATTGCAAAAGAGCATCGAAGATTTGGCCACTATTTCAGTAGGGCCAAATAACGAGGAAGAATTTGTGCAAATTCATGAAGGAATCATAAAACTCCGTTCAACAATTTATTACATGCAAGCAAAGAATGTCAAAGTTACTAAAGAAAAACACAATCTTCAAACACAGCTATCAGCAATTAATGACCATGTTGCTAATCTGACCAAAGATGTGAAGCATATACTGGTTTTTCAAATTATCTTTTTTAAATAATGTAAAGACTTTTTAAAGGAAGTCAATGATATAAAGGAGAGAAGTTGCAACTGTTCAACTAGTCCTCGAGGGGGAGAGCAGCAAAACCTCTAAGTATTCAGGCATAACACAACTGAAGAAATTACATAAGGCCTGAATTCAGGAGTCCGAATCAAGCAGTTTGGAGCAATTTCATGAAGCAGAATCCTCAGGAGTTGAGACAGGATAAAACAGATATTTCAGATGGCCGTTCAATGCCAAAAATTCTTGCTTCCATCCCAACTCCAGATGACACTCATTGCAACCGTAGACCAATTCTGACCTAAGATTCCCCAAGACATTCAAACTCTAGACAAAGCATAACTCCTCTGGCCAATTCTGGGCGCAATGACTTCATTCCCTTGAGTTTTTCCAAAATTTTATAAAGAAGGAAACATACATCATTCATAAAATTGTTAGAAAAGGCTATTTGAGAAGGATCAGACCATTTAAAGTCTACATCTCACATAAATGTCTGGAATCACATAGTGTCAATCTTGTTATGCCCTATTTAGGTGACAATTGGTCCTATTTGAATGCTAAAACTGCCATCGTAAGACAATATGGAGGCCCTCATATATTATCTGCCAGAAAAACAGACTTAATTAAAATTAAATTCAGAAGAATAAGTCCATCAGAGACTTTAAAGACAGATTTTACCATGAGATTCAGGTCTTTGTCAGAATTTGCACTGAATCTGATAATAAATTGGGTCAGGTCCTTCAAAGCTCACTTAAATGGTTGGACAATCGTGAATTTTGCACTGAAATCCAATATAAAAATAATTGAAGAGGACTTTACCTTTATTAGAGGTTCATAGGTCCTATTAAATCCCTAGTATTGGAACTTAACCAGTTGGTGATGGTTCAGAGGTTCCTGCGGGCTGAATATAACAATTGTTGGATTTCACACTGAAATCCAAATATAATATGCCAAATGAACTTCAAAGAGTAGATATTATGCAAGGAAAGTTACTTTATTATTCAAAATACTTAGGTATATTTATAGTTTAATGAGATCTTTTTTTTTAGTACTAGATGGTCCCAACCCAAGGGGGGATTCATCGATGTGTTTAATGAGATCTTCATATTGAATAAAGGATAAGATCTTTTATATCAGATAACGATATTATTGATTATCAGGTATGACAAGAAATAATAAATGAGATATCAAATCTATTAAAATTGTAGCATTCTCAAAATGCTAATTATGCCTAATTGGGAAGGTATTAATTTCATTGTAAGTCTTACAACTCAATTGTGATATTGGGAATGAGTTAAATGAGTTTAAATTCCATTTGAACTGGAAATATTGGAGCATTGCTCAATGGAGAAAAAGGATTGGAATCAATAGTGCACCACACACAGGCAAGTTGAAATTATAGCCCAAAAGCAATTATACTTAATGGGGAAACCATAGGTCAAGGCTTTACCCAAATTAGGGCTAATCCTGACAGTCTTACTCAGGTCAAATGCTATAGACAAATTTCATGCGATGATTGCCATGCAACATGCTGTCAAGCCATACCTTGACCTAAAGAGTTTTGATGGTTCCAGCCTTTAATTGGCCCATGGGATCATTAGAACTTATGGATGATCTGAGACAGTGCGCAAGTAGCTTCAATGCCCTAAATGAGCCCAAAGAGCAATCAAAAATTTTATTTTTAGGCCCAAAAAATACAAATTCAAACAAGCAAGGAAAAGGTAATCGTCCCATACATCTAAAAATGATCAGCAAACAGGGCCAATTACCTGTCATAAATTGTGGCAGAAAAGGTGGTTAGCCTGGCAGGTAAAACTGCCTCCACCCTAAGTGCAGGTTTTGAGTTTAAAACCTGTACTGGCTAAAAACTTTTTGGTGTGGTATATTTGTCCCAAGGTTGACCCACCTCAAATATATTTTAAATTGTGTCAGAAAGAGACATTTTGCTAGCCAATACTACAGACGGCCAGATAAGAAACCTGGGGTGAATGTGGCCTTAAAGGTTAACAATGAAGAGAAGGTGGGAAAAGAGCAGGTGGAGTAGAGGCGGAATGCTCTACCTCCACCAATGTCTTAACACACATTCACCTGACCCTAGCAAGCTTTTTTGGCCGATGAAGTGGCTGAAGATTGCTTACACCACACTGTGGCTGATAATATTTACATTGTTACCAACCAAGCCAAAGTGAAAGAATTAAAGCAACCAGAGGTCACTGAAGAGGCTCAGGATAAAGTAGAAAAGCCCTATGCCAAACAAGTCATTGATCAAGAGCTGAGTAACTATTCTAAATATTCATTCAATCTTCCCACACTGGACATGCAAATGGCCATACCCATGAAGACTTTAGCAGATAATTTTCCAAAGATCTGCTCAAGTCTGAAATCCCACTTATAACTGAACACTTACTCTAATATTTACCTATTAAATGATTCTGATACATACTCCAAATGTACATATGTGGATATTGCAGTAAATAAGGTTTTGGGTTCAGGCCATTGTTGATAATGGGGCACCTATTAACATTGTCAGTACCAAACTGGTCAAGAAACTGAAAATTGCACCCAACATTACCCATTGTCAAGAATATGGTACAGCAGGAGCTCACAACACTAAGTCGCTCAGGTCCTATAGCACATTACCATTACGTTTTGGATCCATTGTGGTGATGGCTTTAACCATAGTATTGCCAAATACCAGCTAAGATATCCTTATTGGGAACGATTTCCTGAGAAGATTTGGTGTTGTCACAAATCATAAGGAAGATACACTGACTATATTGGGACAAAGTATCCTGTCATATTATAACAGAAATGGAAAAGCAGAAAAGAAGCAGCTAAATATATTAATTAATCTGGCCTATAAGGATGGGATAGTCACAATTAAATACACAAAATTCCATTCAAAAATTAAGGCTCTTCCAATGCAGCTTCACGAATCAAAGGGAATTCTATTACAAATGAATCAGAAAATTACCGTGCTGCCTGTAACTCAAGTAGTCATCCATACCGGGATGACTATCAAAATTACATAGGCACTTTAAGGGGAAATATAACAGCCATGGTGTAGATCCCAATTTGAGCCAAATATCGCACCAGGAATAGTCATTCCAGGGCATGAGGAAGTTTAAATATTATATGCAAACCTCCAGAATTGGCCTATTGCGATATGAATGCATCAGGTTATTTTATACCTGCATCTATTTCAACCACCAAAATTCAGACATTTCATGAATTTGGGACCTTAGATAAAATAGGACTTTCCAATGAGGAAACCATAATTATCAATAACGTTATTCCTATGGCCAAATTAGGGGTCTTGAATGACCTGGAAAAGGATCAAGTCAAGAATCTATTTCAGAAATATTAAGAAATATTAAGAAATATTTGCAAAAGATAATTTCAACTTAGGCTGTGCTATAGATGTGATACACACTATCAACTCAAATGACCATGACACCATCAATTATGCACAATTAGACGTTTGAAATCAGCAGAAGAAGTTGTTTCCAAAGAAATAAAAGAACTCCTAGATTGTGGAATGCTGGTCCCATCAAAGAGTCCTTGGGCTGCCCCAATTCTAGTAGTGAAAAAGAAGGATGGGAGAAATTGGGTTGTCATTAATTATTAAAATTTAAACATCATAAAGAAGGATTCATATCCCCTTCCACAGATTGAAAATGCCTTAGAATGACTTGGAGGCGCGAAGTTCTTCTCCACTATGGACCTAATAAGCGAGTATTGGCAGATTAATATCACCAAAGAGGAGCGTGAAAAGTGCGCCATCATAACTCAAGAGGGCCTATTCCAGCTGACAAGGATGCCACAAGGACTTTGCAATGCCCAAGCTACGTTTCAAAGGGCGATGGACACAATCCTAGGGTACTTAAATTTGTATTGTGTGTTGGCTTATTTGAATGATATAAACGTCTTTAGCCGCACCTTTACTGACCACTTTGAACATCTAGAGGAAGTTTTTGGAGACTAGCAACCGCTAGTTTGAAGATCAAACCCCAGAAGTGCCAATTTTTAAAAGACAAGTTGGAATATTTTGGGTTTGTTATCAATAAAGAAGGACTCTAACCCCAGTCATCAAAACTGGATGCAATATTGAAGATGAAATGGACCAAATCCAAGCGCAATATACAGGTTTTTCTGGGAATAATTGGTTGTTATCACCGATTCATTGCCAAGTTTGCACAAATTGGAGAGTCATTGCTTCATTTGCTTAAGGACAAGGTCATATTTGACTGGAATTTGGCATGTCAAGAAGCATTTAATCAGCTACAATCAGACCTAATAACAGCCCCAGTCCTGCAATATCCTGACTTTGAGCGTGAGTTTATTGTCCAAACCAATGCATCGCTTATTGCAGTTGGAGTTGTATTGTCTCAATCAGGGGAAGATGGCGAGGAACATCTGATCGCCTTTTCTAGTCAGCTCTTAAAAATCCACAAGCGTATTTACATGGTGACAAAATGGGAATGCTTGGCAGTCAGAGCCTATAAGCAGTTTCATGTTTATCTCCACATCACTCACTTTACAGTTGTTACTGATCATTCATCCCTAAGATGGCAGAACAACTTAAAGGAACCTGAGGGCTGATTATCGCGGTGGGCACTAAAGCTTCAAATCTATAATTACACAATTAAACATCGTGCAGGAGTGAAGAATCAAAATGCTGACTGCCTATCCTGTTTATCTACACTCACCATGGTCAGTTTGGCTGCTAATGAGCTATTTCAAAAGATGGTTAGTGGAGAATTCCAGGATGAGCCCAAAACAATTCAGAAATTGCTCAAGGATTTATAAAAACACTACAATTGAAAATGGAATACTATACAAAATGATCAAAGAATAAAAGGGTTTTTTCCATGACCCTCAGCCCAAATAGACCTAATAATGGCGGCGCATAAGGCCATAGGCCATGGTGGTTTTAATAAAATTGAAGGAGCATCTTAGATGATACTACTAGAGGTAGTCAATACACTTCTATGAATAAGAAACACTGGAGCGTTGCATCAAATGCCAAGGCCAAAAACTGCTCTGAAAGAGCACATCTTACCAGCTCATTCAGCCCAAGTTTACCTGGCATACTGTATCAATAGATGTTGTCAGCCCACTTCCCACTAGCAATTCTAAGGCCAAGTACATCATTGTGGCTATTGACCACATGACAAATTGGGTTGAAGCCAAGGCTATTGGAAGTAGGTGCAGTTATGACAGCCAATTTTATAATTGAGCATGTTTTCCACAAAAATTGTTGCCTTCGGTCATTCTAACCAATAATGGAAGCAATTTTATGGCAAACTTTATTATGAAGCTTAACCATCTGATGAAAGTAAAAGGTGTACTCTCTGCTCCTTATTATCTAGAAACAAACGGAACAGTTGAGCGCATAAATGAGACACTTGTATATTGTCAAAAAATTAACCTCAAGCAAACTATCTGAATGGAGCACATTTTTAAGCTCAGCCATGTTTTTATTTTTATTTTTATTTAACCAAGGCAAGCTGACCAGGGGACAGGCATTACTGAAAGAAAGAAACGACATGAAACCTGAACAGGGTCAACTCCATCAAAGAAAGTTTTTCCACGCCAGAACAGGACTCAAATTTTTTGGTTACATCATGGGTAAGGTTTTCGTGTTATTAGACCTACTAACCGCCAATAGCTTCCTTTGGCTGGCACCTCAATCGATGTGCAAAGGGCAGGAATCGAACCTGCAACCTTCAGGTTGGTAGCTGTACACCCTTACCAACTCACCTTCCACCCCCTAAGCTCAGCCATGTTTACTTACAACATATTGTATCACTCTGACACCAAGATGTCGCCATTTCAGGTTTTATATGGAAGACATCCAGCCCTACCTTCGCTGCTTTATTTGGTCCTAGAAGATCCTGGTGAAAGCAGTTATCCTCAATATGTTGAAAATCTTTCCAAAACACTAATTAAATTGCAAGCTCAAGCCTTTGACTACAGTTTTGCTGTTAAAAAGGCCTGACACAAAAAGGATTCTAAAAATTGATATGATTTGACCAAATTTAAAGTCAGAGAAGAGGTATATTTCTGCAATATGCACTGATTGGGCTGATTACAAAAGTTAAATTGCATTTGGGTTGGCCCATTTGTGATTATTGAAAAACATCGCGGTTTGTTTATACCATCAAAGAGGTTGAGACTGGACATATTCATAATTGAGTCCATGCAAAATTCCAAGAAGATTTATTAAGAGGGCTGATTAGAAGAGAAGAAAATAAAAATAACTATACACATTATAGAATGAAATACAAAAAAATAATAAAGATAAAAATAACAAGGAAAAAAAGATACTGAAATAATAATAATAATTTATAATATATAATAGTAAGAAAGAAATAATACCTAATAAAATTAAACTTAATTGAAAAAATAAATCAGCAAGGTTTTTATTTCTCCACTTAAAGGAGGGAGATGACTTAGGACCAGATTCCTCATTCCCATGCACCAATTCAGCCTAATCTAGCTGCTGAGTAAAAAGAACAGGGCCACTTTTCTTTCTCATTGCAATCACTATTGCAACCTATTCAATTCAAGACTGAATCTAGTTTGATAATCTCACAGAGGAGATTAGTCTGCGCCCATGTCAGGAAGCAGTTGGGCAAGCAAGGTAAGAGGAGCAGGTGGAAGGCCCACGGCCTCCAACATTTGAGAACGCCCTGGAGAATCTGGCGGAATTGACAAAAACTTAAAAAACTGGCAGTCACAATTTCCCCGGAGATACTTGCATGGCAAGCATGATGTAACCAGTACATCAACATGCCACACTTCCAACCACTTTCGATGGTGGAATTCAGATTCCGCGTGTACCTGGACATCCAAAAAACGGCCTTATGTAAAATTTTGTGAAGATGTACACAAAATTTTTCCAACTGCGGTGTACATTGCACCTCACTCCATGTCATACGGTTGGCTGGACCTAGGTTTCAAGAGCAAAAAAGCAGCAGATGAGGCTGCTGCAGTGTGCGTAGTGGTCAACCTCCCCAAAGGGCAATGGGTCATCAAAACCAAATGCACCAGATAGACAAAATTAAACCAAATTTTCCTCACGTTTGACTTTTTGCCTACTATGGTAAAACGTGATATTTTGGAACAACACCTGAAAGATGGTCTCGCCATATATGGCGAAACACAATCTTTCAAAATGCAATGCTTCACGCTGATGCCACACCTGTGTACCGGCAAAGCCATTGCAGTTCTGACCCCAACTGAGGAGATTGTGAAAGACCTAACCCAGATCCTGCACTCCACTTTTATTGATATTGCAGGGCATACCACCCACCCATTCTGGGTGACCGTGGACAGCACACCCCCCATTTGCACACACTGTGACGCGTTTGGCCATAAGGCACACACATGCCCCATCAAGGAGGGCGTTACACTCCAAGAGCACCCCTCAGCGGCCATGGCCAACGGAGAGGCGCACTACAAACCAACCGCAAGCACCAAGGAGGCCTTTCCATGTGGAGCACAAGGCTGCTACCTATTGGTAAAGCCTATCTCCCTGCAAGAACGGAAGAAGGCTAAGCAGGCCCATAGGGCCGCGGCCAAGGAAATGGCCAAGGCCACCACCGCTATCCCACACTCACAACACCAGGAGGACATGGAAACCTTTGCAGCGGAAGCAACTTGGGAATCCATCAACCAATCAGATTTGGAAGCCCATGTTGAGCGGGCCACTCAATCCAAGGATCTGATGGGAGACTCGATCTCACCCAATCATTGCACCCAAGCTCCAGTCAAAACTGACTTGGGACCTATCCCAACTGAAAAAAATTTTTGACCCGCTCAACGGTGCACCAAACTCATCCACACTGCAAAAAATTCATCTGACGTTGGGAAAACAAAAAGTGAAGGCCAAAGCCAATGTGACTCTTTCCACAAAAATTAAAAAAACTCTGATAGCGTTGCTGCTAATACCCATGCTGCTGTGAAAGCCCGTGGGGACCTAGAAGAGGCTGGTGGGCCTGGGAGCCCACCCCCTCGCACCTAAGGTGCAATGGGGGAAACCTTCACTTTAGGGACATTATATATTGCCAGACTCAAGGCTTACTGTCCCGGGCTAGGAAACTGAGTTTTTTACAACAAAATTTACCCATGGATATCCTGGCCATCCAGGAGTCCCACTGTCCACAAGGTTTTAAGAAAATTAGACAACAATGCTCCTCCCATCCCCATCCTTTTGGTCAAAGCACTGTGGGGTGCTAATTCAGAAAAATTATTTTTTCAAATTTGTATCCTCAGAAACATTCCTAAATGGCCAAGTGCTCGTTATCACCTTCTTGTGGGCCGACGTAGCGCACGCAATTGTCAACATTTATGCCCCAAACAGTGCACACAAGCGTCAGGAATTTTTCTTATCAGTCAAATCCCTCCCGCTACCCCCTGATTCTTTCCTAGTCGGTGACATGAACTGTTGGCTAACCTCACCAATGGACCGGCGGCCTCCCTCACCCCATGCCCCACAGGGTCACGTTGAAGCACGCGTTCTAAAGGCCACCCTTGGGTTAATGGATGTGCTGCCGTGACATGCCCCACTGCTTGAAAACATGATGCGCCCCCACATCACAATGGCCAATTAAGGTCCATGACCTGCATCGACCTTATTCTAACGCCAGCGAAATTCCAACCCCACATCTCCCACTTCAAAACAATGAAAATGGAATTCTCTGACCACCGACTGGTCTCAATAACATACTACCTACCTGTCACAGTTGCTAAAGCCCCACATTGGTGCAAAATCTGCCCCCCGAGCTCGCGGAACCATAATTTTCCATGTGGGTGGAAGAGGCAACTTTGGCAAAAAAGTTTGTTGCACCGTTTTGCGCAGACCCCTTTTCCACATGGGCAACTTTCAAAGAGGATACCATCCGCCACTCTCGCCATCTCTCCTCCAGATGCTCATGAGCCACATCAGTGGTTATCTCACATGCTCTGGCAGAATTGGCACACTTGGAGTCCAACATTCCAGCTACAGGATACAGCCCTGCATGGGGCCAGAAGTGGGCGGAGGCAGCTGCCCACCTCAACACACTCAAAAGGCAACACAAACATTGGGTTTGTGTCTAATACAGGGCCACATGCATCACTAAAGGTGACAAGTGCACCACATATTTCTTTAAAAAAATTTTCGCACCACGCCAGAGCGTGGCCTGCACACAGGTGCAAAGATTGGATAATTCTATTGCGGATACACTGGCTGAAGTGGCAATCAAAATGCAAAAATATTACTCTGAGTTGTACTGAGCCAAACCAATTCAGCCAGCCAAAGTGGCGGAATTTCTCGACTGAGCTCAGATCTGCACCATTTTCTGATACCCAGAAATAATGAATTTAATTACTCCAAACGAATTATGGACAGCCATTTGCAGTGCGCCAAACCAAAAATGCCCAGGCCCAGATGGCATTCCATATGAGTTCTACAAAAAATATTTCAAATAATTATCCCCACTTCTGCTTGCCTCACTTAACCAAAGCCTGTTGGAAACGCGCCTCCTACCAGGAGGACATGAGGCCTTTACTGTCACACTCTTCAAGAAAGGGGATAAGCTTGACTTAGCCAACTGGTGCCCCATTTCTCTAACAAACACAGACACCAAAATTTTAACAAAAATTATGGCTAACCAATTAGGGACTGTAGCATCTGCCACCATCTCCCCAGAACAATTCGGTTTCACCCCAGAAGGTCGATTTGGGATAACGTGCACTCTGTGGCTAATGTATATCAGTCCAAAGCCTCTGGGGCACTTGTATTCTTGGACCAACAAAAGGCCTATGATAGAGTAAACTGGGAATACCTAAGGGCCTGCTTCCATCAATTCCGCCTACCCCTTGCTTCATCAACTGGGTGATGCTGCTCACGGAATCTGCAACAATGGCAGTGCGTGGCCCTGGCTTCCTAACGGAAGTAGTCCGTCCTCAAAGGGGCTTGCGACAAGGGGACCCCCTCAGCCCACTCTTATACAACTTCAGCCTTGACCCACTACTGCGAAATGTGAATGTTCAACTCACTGGAGTCCACGTGCCAGGCCAAGCCCCAGTCAAAATATTGGCGTTTGCAGATGATTGTGTGGTTGGGGTGTCTAATAATCAAGATGCACGCGCGCTTGAAGCTCTCATCCAGGAATATTCCTGGGTAAGCAACGCGGCACTGAACGCCTATAAAACTGAAATCATCCTCCTTGGTCATTTCAGAACTGCTGGGCCCCAGCAATTAGTTCCCAACCCAGCCCATCTGCTCGCTCATGTCCACGCCTTACTAACTCAACACACACCGCTCCACTGGTGCTCCCCTTCGTGCCACGCCCTACCATAGGACCGGTGTGCCATCTGGGCGTGTGGATGGAAGCAGGCGGATACACGTCAGCAGTAATGGAGTGCCATATTCTGAACAACGTGACAAAGCGAATCGCCTTTCTCAGAGCCCACCCTACTTCCCTTACTGGCAGGGTTGTTTTAGCCAACTCTATGCTCCTATCCAAAGACTGGTTCGGAGCCCACGCCATCCCCTTCTCCCCAAGCTTCTTCAAATCCTTGTATGCCTTGCTTCAAGGATGGCTTTGGTCAGGCCGCCCTCCACCAGTGCGGCTAGAGGTCATGTTTGGCCCTCATCATCATGGTGGCATGGGCCTGCTTGACTTCAAAGCCCATGCTGCCAAGATCCTGGGCACCTGGATCGCGGCTGTCACCGCTCCCACACTCCCATCCCAACACTGGTCCCGCACAGCCTGCTCCAACTTCTCCTGAGCCTTGGGCCTCAACAATCCATCAAACCCCCACTCCCTGATGAAATACCTCGCATCACACACATTGGCCACAGGTCCTCACGGGACAAAAACCCACTACAAACGAATCCTACTCTCCATGCGGAGTGCAGAGTGGAGAATTTGTATTAGCGGACATACAACCCAAAGAGGCCGCGCCTCTCCTCAGTTCACACAAGAGGTACAGGGGCTACCCATCCATGATGGCGTGATCCCCATTCGGCCCCATGTCCTATCCAGGGTGGACTACCTGGACATGATGGACATCCCTTATTCCATTGAGACCCAAAAAACAATCTGGAAATATGTACATCACCCTCTGTTGCAGCCTCAAGTCTGCTCCCATGTGTGGCACTGCCTGAGGCGGGTGTATCGTACAGCTGAGCACTCTAATGCTTTACACTCATCCTGTGTCATGTGCGGCCAGTATGGAACGCTGTTCCACCGCCTTGAGAAGTGCCCCACCTCTAAAGCGATATGGCGCAAAGTTCAACGTCTGCTGGGCCAGGATCAAACGCATCCCTTCAGTCTGTCAAGAGATATGTTTGCTCTATCAATGGCCTCCTCCCTTCCACCCTCCCTCCGTGCTCTGGTGGTTGCAATCACCATGTGGACCATCCACACGATTGTCTTAGATGCCATTGCAGGCTCCACCCCCACCCTCCCAGAAACTGTCCACAGATTCCGGTCTCATTTGGTGGACCACTTTCAAGCGTGGATGTTTGGATACCTCCCACCGCGTCGCCAACAGCTGGTCTCCTCCTGGTTCCCAGTCTGGTTCATCAAATCAGACCCCTTCCTCCACACATGCTCAATAGTGGCTACGGCCCCTTCACATGTTCTCTCCCCCTCCCCATAAGTGGCGTTCCCGTTGGCAACAAGAGATAGCATCGCTTCTCTGGGGTGCCTCCCCCGGTACTAAGTTTATCTGTCCTGAGTCATATTCAGAAGTGTCCATCCCATGGTCAGCCTTCCCCGCAATAAACTTAAAATTTAAAATTTAACATTTAAAATAAAAAGAACAGGGCCAAATAGATGTTATTAAAGTTGGTGAAAAAATAAAATACTCTAACAAAGACTCTTGAAGTAATCCTAGAAACATACCATATGGTATATTTGGTCCAATTATTTGAAATGATGACATTGTTTAGGATTAAGTGCAGTTACAAAATTACAATATGAAGAAGAGGTGTTGTTGACAGATATTGAAGAGAAAATTGGGAAACTCAGGGTTTATATTTTAGTCAAGTGGGGGGAAATATTATATTTTTGTGATTGACTCAAAAATAAACCCTTTGAAAAAACTATCAATGCCAGTAGAATACTCCCATTGTTGGATCCTTTGATCCTTCCCAATTTATCCGTATAACTAGATTCATCTCAAAAACACCTCAATTATACTTAAATTGTCCCATTATCATAGCTAATTATAGATATGATATAATTACATTATGGCTAATTATGGGATCCACTTGGATGAACCAAGTGAATTTATGTCACAAATTTAATTGTATATTTGAATTAATGCAAAAACGATTAATGGGTTATATTTTTAATGTATGTCAATCATTGTAGTTGGCACAATAGTACTTGCACATGGATGGCCCAAATAGAGAGTACCTAGTACTATTGAGAGGCCTGCCAACGTCCTGATTGGGGTGCATCATTATTTGAACTCTATATGTTTTTCTCCTCATCATTTATATTTCGTCAGCTGTATGAAGAAATATAACTGGGCTGATTGAGAGGCGATATACACCACTGTGGTGCTAATATTAAGATAATAATCTTCCTAATTATGAGAGTAATAGGCCTCCAATCAGGCTGAAATGTTTGTAATTTAGTTAATTGAAGGGCTGAATTAACTTGAAATTACTTTAATAACCACTGAAATAATCTATAGCAGATTGGCATGGTTTTAATGAACTCATCTAATAGATTATTATGGCCAGGAGATACTCTAGAGTATAAAAAACTGGCGCCTGGCCTTAAAATAAATCATCTTTCCATATATTCATATTTTCATCTTATATTGTCTTATCTTAATTAAAATTTCATATTAAGAAGTGTAGACAAGCATTCAGGGAGCTTGTCATAATTACCTGTGTCTGGAGAGTTCCCAATTAGAGAGGGAAAATATACCCAAAAGAATACCAGAAGAGTCATTTATTGTTGTTTAGCTTTATGAGATTTTGAACTGACAGGAAATACCGTAAGACACAGCATAATTGAGAATATATAAGCTGAAACTCCTCATTACTATCAAAACAGGATTACATCAATAATCAATATAATTCTCAAACTCTCACACTATCTAATTCTAATTAACATATGGCTGTGTCTCATCCAATCCTTTGTCTCTATCTCATAATTGATTTTTTGCTCCATGGAGTTTACTTTCAGAACCAAGTGCATGTGTTGTAGAGCATTTACTTCAAATTTTTAATTACACAGGGATGTAAAAACCCGGGGACTCCCTCTAGTGCTTCCAAATGGTCATGTCAAAACATTAGTGAAATATAAGTTGTTGATTGTAGTATCTTATCTAGTGAAATGTTGACCCTTAAAAAGGGTGACTGAGGATGTATAAATATAAAATGATTTTATGAGAAGACTATAATGTGGCACTAAGAATTGCTTGCCACAACGGTGCAGAAGCAATCAGTTAAACTCTCAACATGGGAATAGTTCAGAGGGAGACTACAGTTTAAAACATCTAATCAATTAGCGTTCAATTTAGTTGAATATAAAATTGATATTTACTGGTGCACAACGTCCCAAATTATCCATTCAGATCATTTCTATCAAAGCAGTAAGCGCTCATTTTTCATGCTTATCAAAAAACATAAAGAGATCTCTTAATTACAGAAACATTATACCATTGCCCGCACTTAAACCCGAATACAACATTTTTGAAGCAGCTCAACCACAGAAGCAATTCTGTGCTCAGCCCGACCTAAGGTAGACCTTGACAAGAGGAGAAATTCTTACTAGAGGAAGCACAAGGGCAATGTACAACATAAATAATAGTGGTCTTATTAGTTATCATGACAGTTCATGCTTATTATTAAAGGTGTAACTTTTAGTAGTGTCAAATAGCCATAGAAAATCTCAGGATGTGGACTTGATCCCATATGGGTACTTGTCTTTAGTAGCTTAGCAATTAGTAGTTGTATTAGTTTAGATATATTGTCGGCTTAAAGTGAATAATACTAAATGTAGTTGAAGGGTTGTAGCCTTTTTAAAATTAACAATGTTCCTGTTAATATTAAGACATATACATCAGCTACTATGTGCTTCTCACTGCTCTAAGAAATTGATGGTGATTATGCGAAATTTTGGGTGTGTAGCATGATCTAATAAAATAATTTTTTCTAGAAATTTAACACCACATAATGGTGAACCAGGACAGTCTGGAGGGAGCAGGTTCATCCATGAATTCTTTTCATCCAAAGGAAAGTAGGTTTCTTGCATGCCCAAATGTCAAATGGGATGTCACACAGGAGGATCTATTTTATCTAAAGACGTAAGACCTCATATCCTAAAACGTTTAGTGTACCTAATACTAGGCTATGCCCAAGTTACTTCAGAAGCGCTGAGAAGAGCCTTAAAACCCTACTCATTTTTTTGAAACGCAATTAAGTTGTTAGGGTTAAAGGATATTGTGCTGATATGAGCAAGATTTAGATGCATGCTGATTCACAATATGACCAGTGGAGTTCTGCCAATTCAAGAGAATTCAAAATTGATAAGGATAATGAGATCACAAAAGAGCGTTCATAATCACAAACCATTCCTGAATCCACCGAATTGACTGGCAAAGGCACTGATTCACTTGGTAAAGATCTTGCTTCAGAGGTACTGATTACTACCACCATGATACAGAAGGCCCGAGTACACTGAAAGCCTTTACATTCTAACACTCAAATATGGAGATCTCAATTCCCCACTTCATCCCAATTCTCTTACATGGTCTAAATAAGTGATTCTAAGGCTTGCATGGCCCTATAAATATCATCAAATTTTGATAAATAGGATACCTTCAGTTTTGCCTAGTTGTTATACTAGAATCTTCAGCTTGTTTTTACAAAAATCTTTCCTGTTTGAAGCGAACAGAATAGCCTCAACGACGTATTTCAATTAGAAATTGCTTTAGAAGCACAGAATCCTTAAGAGTTCTCCGCTGTAGCTAAAATTGACTAATAATTGAGTAGTCTTTGAAGTTCCTAACCTTTAACAAAATCAACAAAACCCAAAACTGGTGCCTTCTGCCAGGTCCTTCCAAGGCAACCTGGTTAAGACCTATCTTCTGGATGAAAGATTCCAACGACAACAGCCCTCCTTACATAGAGGAGAATATGGGCTTGACTTGTGGGCTCTTAAACTGCAGAGTTACAACTTCTTCATTATCAACCGTGCTGGCATGGTTCATCAAAACGCTAACGGATTATCCTGGCTACCCTTACTGACACTCTATGCTTCTGAAAAGAATCATATCTATGAACTTATTGTGAAACTGGAAGACTGGATTCAAGAGCTCCTGGTGACCCAGCAGCGACCAAGAACATCTCAGAACATACTCATGTTGAGAATTTACTGTTGTATAAGAAAGTTTGGAAGACTTGGCTACCAAATGTTTGACTTTCCATCATAACGAAGTCTTCCCTGGAGGGACTTGTGACATAGGCCATGGTGCGTTAAGGAAGACAAACCAATGGCTACAAGAACGTTGTTACTGGGACGGGATGATTGAGACTATTCAGGACGTCATTGATACCTGTTTCACCTGTGCTAACCAGAAGTCTCCAAATCGGATATATCTTCACCAGGTTGCAAGTCCCATGACCCCATTTGCCATGGTTAGTATCGATGCTTTTGGCCTATTCCTATGGTAATGTATGGCCGTCACTATATTATTTTAGTGGTTGACCACTTTACGAAATGAGTGGAGGCTATCTCTGTTGACTTTCCCACTTCTAAGGCAACCTCCATTTTCTTACTAAAACAGTTATTCACTCCCAAAGGTAGTCCCAAGCTGCTGCTCTCTGATAAATGGTACCAACTTCATTCTTCAACTTGTCTTTAATCTCAGTTCACTGATGGTAAACTATCACTCTTTTACAGCACCCTACCATCCTGCTATTAATAGGGCTATAGAATGGCTAATGACACAATAGTCGCTGTCCTCTGAAAGATGTCTCATTCTGACCCATCATGGTGAAATGAATATCTGCCAGTGGTTTTTTTAGAGTACCATGTCAGTTACAATTAAATTATCCACTTTTCACCTTTTTGAGCCCTTAATGGATGAGAGTTAATTCTGCCCTCAAGCGTATATTCCATATTAGAAACATCTACGCCTGATACTACCATCTTGCAATGCAAAATCTAGCTGATGAACTATTCTGGCTACAAACTTTAGCTGCAAAGTCCATGGAAACTATAACTAGACGAGAAGCTGAATTGAGCAATGCCCAGAAACTGGTTTTACCTAATATTAGTTAAAAGACCTTGTCCTGTTCTATCATCACTGACCTGGAGGAAGGGTCCTCAAACTTGACCTTATGGTCAGGCCCTTATCGAGTGATCTATCAATGAGGACCTGAATATTTAATTGCCTTTGTCAAGTTAGCTTGTTGGGAATCAAGTTAATGCATATTTTTCCAAAGTTATGTCCCTCCTTAGCAAGATCTTGAGGGGTGCATTGTCAGATATAATGGATATTGCGCTGATATGAGCTATATTTAAACATGTGCTGATTACAATGTGACCAGTGGAGCTCTGCCAAGTCAAGATATACTTAAATTGAAGTAGATAATGAACAAACAATAGAGCACTTGGAATCCTAAATCCTTTTTGAATCCACTGATTTTCCTGAAAAAAGGCTTATTTATTTGGTAAAGATCTTGCCTTTCAGAGGTCACTGAAAACTTTTACCACGACCCAGATGGCCTGAGTATGCCAAATGTCTTTACATTCTACTGCGCTGATCAAAAGATCTCTTTACCCCACTTGATCCAAATTCTATCACAAGGTCTATCTTAAGCGACCCCAAGTCTTGCATGGCCCTATAAATATCCCCAAATTTTGAGCAATAAAGTACCTTTAGCTTTGCCTAGTTGTTATATTAGAGCATTTTAGCCTGTTTACAGATTTTTGCCTGTTTAGAGAGAACAGAGTAACTGTTGGGGATTCAACTGCAATGACTAGAATTACTCAAGATCAAGATTTGATATCTCAGTATAATGAGATTGCAAAATCCACTTCAGAGATATCTGATTCTAGGATAGACTGACAATTAACCCTTTGGAGTTATCAATCTTCTCTGAAGGATGATGCTAAGCTATCTGATGAGGCAAAATATCATACAAGAAGGTCAGTCTCATCAAATAAGAATCTTATCAGATCTGGCCATCACAAGTATGCTATTAGTAATCAGCAATATTGGTCATCTAATAAGAAAGATCTTACCTCAGGTGCATCCTGAAAATCCTCACAAATAACTACTAAATCTACCCCTATAAATATCCCTCATTTTTAACAAATAAAGTACCTCTATTTTGTCTCGTGTAGCTTAATTTTGGTCTATTCATACAGGATTCTGTATTTCTGATTGGAATCAATTATAGCAATGGAACTAATAACTTCATTGCACTTGTGTCAATCTTCGGTAGAACCATAAAACTAATGGTTTTGTAGCCTTCATAGCACCTGCTTATCATAGTTTCTATCAAAATTCTAATAGTAACCTTAAGACATATTTCCATTAATATTGCCTTAAGGGCACAGCAGCACCTAAAAGATTCCTGCTGGAGCTACATTTGACTAATAATCAAGTGGCCTTAAAGGTCCTAACCTTCAATAAAAAAACCTAAAATCTAGATTTAGCATCTGGGACATAGTCCATTAGAATATACCATGTTCTCATCTCAGAAGAGGACTTAGACCAATACTTGCCTCATATACACTAACTTATTGATAAATTTACCATATAAGGCTTTTTGGTTTGATGTTTATGTGTTGAGCAGTTTGACAGTTGTGCATTTTAAGCCAGTATTGCATTATAGTGAATCTTTATGCAAAGTGCTTGATATTTAGATTAAATTCTGTTTAGAACAACTTTTAATTATCAAATGCATATAGATAATTTGTGTGAGGTGTACATGTGGCCTGATCTATATGCTTGAACATATGCTATAATTTACGGCATGTCACTCATGACCTTTTCTCTGGCAGCGGCTTGTTTAAGCTATAAAGATTTCTCCAGAGCTTTTAAGAACAGATATACCAAAACATAACTTTTATAACTTAATCTCAAACACATATTTTCGTTAAATATGTAGTTTTCATGATTTATCACCAAATCATCTATTATATTGTGTCAATGTCTGGTACTGCCAAATTTTATCTAATGAAACAAAGATCAAATATATGTTTAATCTATCAGAGGTTTCAGATAAATGTTTTTTACACATAGAAATATAGTTTGACCAAACTTAATTACCTTGGAGCTCATTTATGGCGACATAGAAGATTTTAGTAATTTATACTAAAAACAAGTTGATGCATTGTAATCTCTATAGACTTTCCAGTGCACAAGAAAGGCATCAAGCTATAGTGTTAGACTGAAATTTATCTTTCATCCAAGACTGACTATGCTATCACTTGTTCAATTTTAAACAAACAGTGGAGATAGTGTAATTGAAACTGATATAAATAAAAGTTGTTGGCTTTAGTCACTGAATACTTTCATTCTAGACTATCCATTGACCTTCAGGTGGATTAAACACTATACAAATTTAGCCGAGTGATCAGCATCTTCCTCTGGTTCTGAGACCAAAGTCAATTTAAACACAAGAAATTGTGATTTATTCACAAACACATTTGGTGAAAAAGCTTTCATGTCGTCTCAAATTTATAATAAAATGAAGAGATCTCATGCCAAGCAACATTATAAATTTTGATGAAAGGAAGACAGAGGCTTAAATTATAAAAAAATTGGCATAAAGTATGCTTTATGATAATTTGTAACGGTCCCTGCCATGGCCATCATAATGGAAAAATTTTACATCCCTTATTATCAAAGAAAGGAAACACCCCATGACCATAACCACTTATAAAGATTGTTGACTTGGGCACATTAAAGAGTAATTCATGGCTGTTGCCCCTTAGATTAAGCTCAATTTAACATCAAATTAACGAGTACATCCTACCCCACATTGTCACCAAATCCGCTGAGGCATACCTGGACAAATTGAGAGAATATGTCGTAAGGTTTGCAAAAAACTCAGCAAATTGCAATCTAATCTCTGAGAGGGACGGAATCACTTTATTCAATTTGAGTGAAACATCCCCAGACAAAAATCATTATCTTGTGGATGCAACAATAAAGAAAACTTTTGCTGATAAATGATGGCCCAGAGGAAATTTGAACAAAAATTCCAGCACCCTCAAAATATGGCAAAAACCTCTCTTAGGGTGCTATACAAGCCATTCACTTCATCCTTATAAAGTCCTCAGAGAACAACAGAAACCCCAGGAAACTACACTGACCAAAGGTATAAGCGCCCTTGGGAATGATCAATAGTCACCTACTTTTCATAGAAATTCACAGAACACCCTCCACCTCACCTATACTAGTATATTTGCCTGGCACCCTTCCAGTAGCAGAATGCTGGGTTATTTTGTAATCACTTAATTAAGTGCAATTTATCTAAAGAAAATTTAGAAATTATTATTGAGCTATAAAGATTCTTCACCCTTGAACAAAATCGCCGCGCCCTATAGAGAGGCTCCACATGTTGATCTTAGTGATGGCAGTATCTGTCTCTCTGTTGTTCCCAATGCTAGCGTCCCCTAAATGGGGATAACAAAAGATCACACCCCAAGGAATTGGAGCATCAGCCATCTGCCCACATTCTCTTTCTCCAACTTCCTTTTGAACTGAACTCCCAATGCTTTAAAAATAATCTACCATAGCTAAGGTCAGGCTTTAGAAGGCCCTATGACAGAATGGTAGATCTAAAGGGTGCTGGCGATATCATGATTGGGGACATGCTGGTGACCGTGCCCATTATCAAGTGCGCCTCCAGGACAATCCCAATTTTAGACCAATCCTTACCAAGAAATTAAAGATGCAGCTGCTAAACCCAAATCAAGCAGCTATACTTCTTTGTGAGAGTCATGGGAAAGATTTCTGCCAATTCTCAGCTTAGTAGTCAAGATGTATATGATGTTCATGGATCAATATTTCCCACAACGTTCCCCTAGTAGATCCTACTCCCAAATATTCAGAACGACGATGCTCTGTGGAATATGGATGCTATTATGGGTTTTTTGAAGTACAACTGATGGAAGCCAAGTCTTTCCTTAGCATTTCAGATATTTGACCTAATAAAATCAGTCTCATATCACTACATTTATGTTTATGGACTGAATCTGTTGAGATTGCGTTAGTATAAAGCTTAAAGAAGCATATTTGGCCTAATGCGCTCACTTGACATTTTAGTCATGCGTCATGTTGATTAGATCTATCAAACAAATACTTCTTTCCTAGATAAAACACCTGATCACTCCCTCTTAAGTGCATAAACATACGATGTTACAGTGATAAGACCTACCTATTACCCCTCAGATGAGGTAGCTCATCTGGTGTTGAGTATATTGGACAAACTCAAACTGCAAGCCACCAAAAAGGGAATATGAGTCCTCTAAATAACAGCAATTATTGGCTCTACTCAATGATATGCAAAGAAAAGCAAAAACGTGGTCTTACCACCTACTATACCAGATTTCTCACCTAAGGGAAGATTCACCTTCTATTTCACAATTATCCACATAATGGTAGCTACCATGGCATTAAGGCCCCAACTACTGTTCTCCTAATTACAATAATGATCTATTGCTTCAAGCCCAAATGACCAAATCAAGGCTTTCCAACAGCTGGCTTATTCCATCAAACTCCCGGATAAAATTGTCATTGCCATATTCTGGGCTTCCCTCAACCAAGAAAAGAGTTCCCATGCGGCATGGTACAATAAACCCCAGACTCTCGAGGTAGCATACAAACTGGCCCAACAGATTAAGGATTAACCAGATATAGATGAAAATGAATGCAATCCCTATAAAAACCATGCCGCCATCCTAATAGTCCACCTCTGTGCACTTTTAATGAAGGCGTGTTTATTATATTTATTGTCAAGAAAAGATCTACTGACAAAAAACGAGTTATATGAACAATTAGCAAAAGCGCTTTTAAGATTGATGCCATGGAAGAGAACCACTGAGATACCACCACTTTAATCTGACAGTACTTGCTCTCACCCCCTACGCCCCCTATGCCTGAGTACAGAGGGGTCTACGAGCTGGTAAGCCCCCTCCCATAACCTTGGTGCCACACTTTGGCCCCTCAAAGGACAGCTAGATGCTCACAATCAAGTGCTTACCTTGATCATCAGCGCTATACCTTTAATATGTTGGTGGCACAGCCTGACTTTTAAAGGCCCCAGCTTATGGATCTCTTGTAGGGACGTAGCTAATAGCCCCACGGGCGACCTCTTTAATCTAGTAAAACTAGAGTCCCTGATGGTGTCCTCATATCAGTTCGCAGTGATGGAGTAGGTTAAGGAGGAACACCAATAAATTTAATTTTTAAAGACCAACCATGTGTGCCCATTGACGGACACCTTAGATCCTACTTTGGTCCAATTTTCTATGCCCAAGCAACACCAATGCCATCTCAATTCCTCAATAAGCCCCAGAATCATAGCAAGCTTGCTGCAAGCATTGACACCAACTCTGGCATATGCACCATGAATGGCCTCATATAACTATTATTATGCTTACTTTCTTTTTGCTGTGGATATCACAGTTAGTTCAAGACGAGCTTTATTTATTGTCTTGGTGGATACTGGCTCCTTTGGAAACTTTTTTGACCTCATGTTGGACCAGGCATTGGATCTAACAGCTACTGTGGGGCCCCAGTCATGGGGTCTCATGACTACCAATAATCACACTATCCTTAATTGGTCCGCTGAACTCTTTGGCCCATATATATTATTTCCATGCCAGTTTCTCAGCGATTCCTGGCCTACTCTAACATTTGATTCTAAGCGTTGGTTGGTGGTACTAAAAGTCAGTGTCCATAAACTTCAAGCAAAGCATACGTGCCTCTACAGCCTTCTAGACACTCAGGTGAGATCCCTCTGCTCCTACCCTGACAGAAGGGAAAGCAGTAGTAACCACCATGAAGCATTTAACCTCTAAAACGGTAGCTGACTTTCCCACTATTCCAAAGATACTCAAGCCCTATAGTGATCTTTGATGTAAATAGGACCAACTGCCTACCACCCCACTCCAAGTTCAACTTAGTCTATCTCTTGATAATGGATTTCATCAAGATTAACTGCCCCCTTAACATCTACATCGCGACCAAGGACCAAGCTTAAAACCTAGATGATAATATGATAGCCAAAAGGTGGCTAATTAAGAAAAGTCGCTGGTATTGTCACCAGCGGTTTTCACTAAGAAACTAGTCAGCATCCTGAAACCATGAACAGACTATGTCAATTTAAACAACTTTATATAACAACCTCTACCAATTACCACTTGAGGCCACCATCTCATAAAGCAATTTCAAAGTCCAAAGTATTCTCAAAAATAGATCTCGTGAATGGTTTTTATCAAGGATGATTGGAATAATGGAAATAATGACTAACGGCCATCCAAACGCTCCATGGCATCTACCAGTTCAAGGTCATGCTTTACTAAAAAGCTCATATAATATTTAATTTGGTGATCAATCATGCGCTGGGAGTTTTCCACTTTACTTTCACAGTGGTATCTAAAGACAAGATCCTGGTACACTCCCCCAAGCAAGAACAACACATAAAAGACTTAGTAGCATTAATTACCACCCTACAGAGAGCTTGAATGTATGAAAAGCCCCAAAATGTGATTCTCAGGAAAAAATTTTAATTATAAGGAAAATTTATACTTAAAAATGAACATGTCATTGACTTTTCAAAACTAGAACAACAATGTCGTAGTCAACCCTACCAGCCTGAACAACACTACATTTCTTAGTATTTGTCACATTCTTAAAAAAATTCTCTTAGCATCTTGAAACTGGCCTTTCCCCTCCACCCCCTAATGGGAAAGAATGCACCATTTGTCTGGATGGAAGAGTGCAAGCATGCCTTTGATGCTAATAAGTAAGACTTTACCACTGCACCCATAATGCTCCCTGCTGACCAAGATAAGCCATTCATAGTAGCATGTGATGCCTCAATAATGGCTGTATGAGAAGCTCTGCTACAGGAGCACAATGGATGCGAGAACCTGGTGGCTTATTTAACTAGAGAATTCCCCAACGCCAAACGCTCATGGACGATCTACAACAAAGAGCTAGCCGCTGTCCCCTGGTCCATGATGAAAATGCAACTACTTACTAATGGGAGCGAAATTCATGGTGGCAATGCATACAGACCACAGGACACTGATATTATTGCAAACCACAGAAGATAATGCATCATATTACCAGGACATACAGCGACCTCTTTGTAATTTTAGATACAATAGCTGTACGAGGACTTACCCAGAAACTACCAGACACCTTGAGCAGAAGCCCATCTGTTGGACTGATCCCATCAAAGATGCAGAACCAGTAACAGTGATTTACCCAGAAAATGTCCTGACAGATCCCCTGGTGGCGTTGGCTACGATCAACACTATCACACACCCTTAAAATCCAAGACCCACCCATTAAGCCCAATATTAAACCAAACAACAGCTAAAGCCCCCTCCTAGGCCAATTCCTGCAAATCAACCCCATAAATAGATGATATTGAGACCTCCCCCTAAATGTCATATTAGATGAAAAAGCAGAAATCCTTGAAGAACAGGCCCTGAAGTATATAATACTAGCAGGGTAAAGCCCCTCCAGATGATACTCCCAAAATGATAGGGCCATTTACTTTCACAAAAAAATATAGCCACCCAAGGTCTTGTGATCATGGGCCATAAGGTAATATCATGACCACCCAGAGAAGGGCCATACTGGCGTCAAGAAGTGCATTAAGTTGATAAAGTGATTTTATGAATGGAATGGGTTAACAAAAGACTTGCCCGCCTGAGTAGAGGGCTACATTGTCTGCATGAGATATAGCCAGATAGGATGGGTCAGAATGGATTCCTACAATCACTATAACAGTGGAAGTACCACGGACGTCATTTTTGGTGAACTTAATTGTATGTTTGTGTTGTAATTTTTGAATGCCACATCATCCAGCTTAATATAATATAATGTACATCTATGTTTTAACCGCTGGGGGATGTTTTATTATGATAAACCTATAGCGGATGTGGGAGTTTTCAATATTTTTACATTATTGTTTGGTATAATTCCAAATAGGATACTAACCAATTTCACCAGAATTGATTCTACCAGATTATTAATGTTCCATAAGGAATGATTCTGTCAATGTTTGCAAGTGTTTCAAAAATTGATTGAATATCAATAGTTTATTATCTTACAAAGATCAACTGAGGCGTTGTCACCAATTAATAAGGGTTTATTTTAAGGTTGGTGAAGCGCTGACAACGCTTGTATGGCAGTAACTTGTGGGTTAGTCTAAAAACAACGCGACTTGCTATTAATAGATAAAAAGTCCCTTTATCTAAGCAAGTTGCCAGCTTAATAAAGCTAATCCGTTATAATTGAATAAATGCGCTGGGTCAAGATCTTTAGAAATCCAACTTAGGCGGGGTCATGATCTAGGTGGCGCAGAATCTGACTAGGCAATTAAAATAATCACCATTTTGGATTGCTAAGACTAAATTCATTGGAAAAGATTGTCACTCCCACCTGTATACCAATGAAAGAGTTGGGCGCTAAGTTTCCTATGTAAATTCCTTAGTTTATTAAATAAAAGCAGACTCATGGAATGGAATAAATAAACATACTGCTATACATTTTTTGTATAGTGCTCTAGTGATTAAAGTCAAAAGGATAATTCTCATATTTCTATATTTTCTCTCTTTTTAGCACTAGATTCTATATTTTCTCCCAATATCCTAAAATATCTTGTGTCAAGAGTGGAAGAGAGATTCCCTTGTTGTCCAGAAGTTAGCCAACTCTAGCTAAAAAGTTGAAGGGATAGTTTTCACTTATCAGGATTTTTAAAGTGCCTTTATTGGGTTGAATGAAGGTTGTAAGTACCTGTCTATATGAGAAAACCTGAGCGGATCAAATTCGATTTGTTGTAATGAACTCAGTTAAGATAATTGTCTAAATATAATTATAACTATGCCCGCATTTATCATTATCTTAATCAATACTAAACTAGCACTAACACAAACCTATGCAGTAAATCTCAAAAATTTTACATTGGTGTTCACTACAGGGGTAATTGAATTTTAACACCAAAGATTACATCAGAAACTATCAGCGGAATGTTGTATAAGAATGAAATTTAGAATTTTGTGGACAGTAGTTAGAAGCTGGAACCTGAATACAACGGATTTGGCATCTAAATCTGATTTGAATACCTTGGAATAAAGATTGACAAAAGCATATAATAAACAGAGCAGGTTGAGAAGGTCAATAATAATCTAAGTGGAAAAGTTACCTTCTTGATTTGGAATGAGACTTAATTAATAAAGGAATTAATGTTTTAAAAGGCTTTTTTGGAAGCAGATAGAGAGCGATTACATCAGCTAAAGATGATTTAACAAAAATCCTAAAGAGGTTTCATGACCTATATTATCACAAGTGCAACTGTGCGCAGAAAGAGGCATATGTGGTCAATAACAATGAAAATGAAATTTTTGTTTGAAAAGTGTAGTGCTCAAGAAACGTGCCTGGGATGTTTGAAGCACTTTTAGAGATGATTCCTGAGAATATTTCATCATTGGAAGAGTTACAATTTAGTACCTCCCATCACAGTAGTAGCCAAAAATTTTGTGATACCCTAAAATTACCTATCTTCCACTTAGTAAAGCTCTGGCTTTTTTCCACCTATTTAGTTTTAATAATGTTCTGATATGGTGACTGTCAGAAAGTGGTAACAGTTATAAAAATTTTAGACACAGATTGCTAAAATTTGGTGTTTCTTCATCTTATCAAGGATAATTGGAAGTACAACAACTCCAAAGAAGCAATCATAAATATGTTCAGCGGCCCTGAACAGATAATTATCTGCAAACAGGAGTTAATGGAGATCCAGTATGAAGGATGGAACCATAGCTGCTTTTGCTGATTAATTTTACTAGAAAGCACAAATCTGGCAGATGAAAAAGTTTTTTCATATTTTATCTTACATATTGCAATGCAGATGGCGCTTTGTCCCTACAGAGATCTTCACTGCTCCATGGTTTCCACACTGGAAAATCAGACTTCCACTTCATAGATGGTGAAGTATATGAAAATGCTAGGCTCAACATTTAATGAGCCTAAGTAAACTCTTAAAAAGACTCCAGCCAATGAGGATTAGATTATGGTGGAATTAAAGACAAGTATATGAGGAATTAAATGATTTTCAGAACTGAGATTTAACAGGGAAAACCTGATGTACAAAAATGGATAAAAAGGTGCAAAAACCACTGTCATAAATGTGGTGCAATTGGGCATTTGGCCGCTCAATGATGGAGCAAGAAGCCAAGAAAGAAAATAATTTTATTTGCCGCAGGTGGAGGAACCCAACAATGAGTTAGTAAAAGGTTCAGCAGTCTAGATATAGAGAAATTTTGTGCTGCAAATAAAACTGTTCCTCCAGATGAATTAAAGAGAATTAGATATCTCATACTTATTTTTGGAAGAACCAGGAGAAGATCCAATGTATCAAGTCTTGACACCAAATGTAAATGCTGTAGAGAGAGCGAAATAAAAATGAACATGATTGATACAAGATTAATAAAGGAAGTCACTCAGGCCCATGATTGCCAGTTAACGTAAAAGTCATGAAACACCAAGAATGGTAGTGATTCGCTCAAGCTGAAGTTGAGTAATGCCAATGTTTCCATATCATTTGCACAATCAAGGTTCCATTATCAGATCTGTTGGCGGTATTTATTCAAATTTTTGGCATAACATATAATGTTAATACTCAATAAATGATGAAAAATGATCATCTGACTTAATGAAATTAGCAATTGGCAATAAGGTTAATTATTACAGTAATGGATGGATAAAATGCCAGCTGTCAATGGATAAATTAAGACAAGGACCTGTCATAAAAAATAACAAATTGGGAACAAATGCCCAGCGGTTGGGACTCATTGAAATTATCACTAAGTCAGTGACAGATGCCTATATGCTTAAAAACATCTTTGATGGTTCTATAGTGAATCAGGTCCATGGCAAATACTTAAAGTATAGATATAAGAAAAAAGGAAATTTAACATAAAATATAAAGTAAATCAAAAATATTTATAAAAATGTCCACTGAATAAAATCAAAATGATATAAATAATGATATTGGTTTTATTTTTGTCATAATCATGTGATCTGGCAGTGTTCCCACATTCTGTTGTCTTGTGGGGAAAGGGGGATAAATTATGATACTAGTAAAAGTCAAGTGAGCATGGATGTTTATCAGGACCAGCTCATGTTGAATTTGTGATTGCTGTGGAAAGTCAAAAGAAAAGTTAAGTTAAAGATCCTCTCTGATCAAAATATGAGCCCAACCTGGGGTAATACAGGCGTTTAGGAATTCATTGGTAAGGTTGACTGAGAAGATACTGGTATGGCGTGTAGCTGTGACAGCCTCAGACCTGAGTGGAAACTGGCGTTATAAAATTTATTGGTGAGATCAACATGTAATTCTGGTACAGCAAATAGCTGTGATATCCATCCTTGTAATAATTTCAACCAGGGGGATTTAGGCATTTAGGAGTTTATCGTTAATGAGATCAGCTGAGTGACCCTAAAGAAACCTCGTTTTTATGATGCAGCAGTGAGTTATATAAGGAAAATAATGAACTCCACTGCCAATAATGGGTATGAGAAGATGCATTGAGCAAGGAGAAAAAGATATAGATCTGCTAAAATCAGTTTTAACATGCTGGCTATTCATGCCACGGAACAAAGAGGCAATTGACTACAAAGCTCCACCCTTGCTGGATAATTTGTTCAAGCAACGGCATGTTTTGGAATCTTGAAATGACCACATCACCCAGCTTAAAAGCTTATAATGTACATATCTGTTTTATCCGCTAGTAGACGATTTATTTTAAGAAAACTCATATCAAATGTAAAGTTAATATTACTTCAGTAATCATTGTTTATTTTTACTTCTTATAGGACAGTAACTGAACTGCTAAATTGAATTTTCCTGATTAATAATGTTCCATTGGGGTATGACCCTGAAAATGTTTTCTATTTGTTTAATTATTAGTTTAATAAAAATAGTTATATTCCTTTTCACATATTGGTTGGGTTTGTCACTTAACAATAAGGGTTTTTTGCATCGCTAAAGCATTAGCAATGATTTTATTGGCAGCATCTTGTGAATTAGCCTAAAAGCAACATGACCTGCTATTAATGGGTAAAAGGTCTCATTATCTGAGCAAGTTGCTAGTTTTGATAAGGTTAATCCACTGTTCTTGGATAAAGCGTGACACTCTCTTTAAAAGTATAACCCAGAAGGGGTTATGAACTAGTTTATGGCGGAATCTGACTATGCAGATGAAACACTAATTGTTCTGAAAGCTCCCAAGGGCTAAGTTAATTGGTAATGAATACCACTCTCAATGGGATGCCAATGGAAAAGTTGGGCTTCAAATTATCTATATAAATCCCTTAAATTATTTAATAAAACAGACTTTTGTGTGATAAATAATTAGACAGTTATACAATTTTTATTGTGCTCTTGTGATTAAAGATAAAAGGATAACTTTTTTTTAAAATTGCAGTCAAGATCTCAAAATTTCTTGTTTCAAGAGTGGAAAGGAGACAATATGTTGGGGCGATGGACAATGCTGGCCTCATAAACGAAGAAAACCCACAACTATACCTCCTTATGCCCAATGTCACTGATGCTCCCACTCTGATGCTGTCCGCCATGGTCTTCCAGCTAAAGTGGGCGCCAGACAAAAGTTTCTTTAAAACTTCCTCGCTTTCTGATATGGCTTCCTAGGCTGTTAGCTGAGGTTCCATATTTGGAATTTTTATTTCTGATAAATCCCTTTGTTTGACCCATTTGTAAATAAAGATGCGTGGCAGCTCACCCTTTTGGGTTGGGCACCACTAGTGCTAAAAAAAGAGTAGAAGGGAGATTTTTTTCTTGTTCAGAAGTTTTTTAACTCTAGAGGAAGAGTTAAAAAGAAAGTTTTCCCTTACCTTAATTGTTTCAAAGTGCCTTCAAGTGGGTTAAAGGAAGGTTGCCAGCACCTATCTATATGAGAATACCTAACAGATTTAATACTTTAAGTTGTAAAGAGCTCAGCTAAAATAATTGTACATATAAAATTATTAATATACCACATTTAGTATAATAAATATAATAATATAACGCTGGAGGGCTATTTGAATTTCGTTAGAAATTCTATAAGCAGGTGCGACAAAGGCTACAAAATTATTAGTTCCATAGCTCTAGCGAAGATCAACACAATTGCAACAAAGTTATTAGTTCCGTTGCTATAGTTGGTTCCAATTGGAAATACAGAATCCTGTAAACAAATAGACCAAAATTAATTGGGTTGGGACCATCTAGTACTAAAAAAATAGACCAAAATTAAACTACACGAGATGAGAATTTAGGTACTTTATTAATTAAAGACTAGAGATATTTAAAGGGAAAATGTAGGGGTTCTTCACAAGAATTTCCTTGATCCGCCCAAGGTAAGATCTTTCCTACCAGAGGACCAATATTGTTGATTAGCATTTTTATTATAATATTAGCGATGATCATATCTAATAAAACTCTAGTTAAATGCAATTGACCTTATTAACGATGCCTAGCCCCTTTGAAATGATTAGTCATTTTGAATTGCTTGGCCATCTCAAATTACTGAGTTTCTTTAGGGTGATTAGATTTAGGAGGTCAATAACTCCAAAGAGTCTTTCTTTGGTCACATTGAAAATCAGGAATATTAGGTTTAGATTTCTCCATCTTATTAGACTGAGATATTAAATCTCAATCTAGAGTAATTCAGTCATCCTAGTTGTATCTCCAACAAGGGTACTACATGGTAGAGTATGGACTCAGGGAGCATTGCCTCCCAAGTTTAATCCCATTAGATGAACTTTTGGTAAGAGACGATTTTGACAGTGTTGACATTGTGCACCAATTCTATAAACTGAGATAGCAACTAGCAATGTGGTCCATGAGTTTCTTTAAAAGAACGCTTCACGTGGAGGTTTAATGGAATTTATCCTTATTTCCCATTGATTTTTGATTCCCCCATTAATTGGTGCAGTATTTTCCCCAGGTCAACCCACCTTGCATTATAATAAGGTAAATTATGTTTATGCACACATTTCAGCTGGAACAGAGTCTGTCAAGTGGAATTATTATCAT
This sequence comes from Massospora cicadina, assembly GCA_022478985.1. Lineage (NCBI taxonomy): Eukaryota > Fungi > Entomophthoromycota > Entomophthoromycetes > Entomophthorales > Entomophthoraceae > Massospora > Massospora cicadina. The sequence continues at coordinate 68,709 of JAKSZP010002697.1, forward strand.
AGACTCAAGGGTCAAATTGAACATTTTAGTTATTAATTTCTATCTGTTAGTTTAAATGGGTGCCCTAAACTGACTTTCATGCCTCATTCTAGGGCAATTGGGACTTAAAATTTTTTGGCCCTTACAAAAAATTTTGGATTATGGGAAAGGGAGTGGGATGAGCCCTTGGATCCTGCCAACGGCCCCTGGATTGCCCTATCCCTCTACAAAACCCCTCTATAATTTCAACCAAGGCAGAATAGTAAATTGGGGCATAGAGGAAGGATCCATGGGATCCAGGACAGATAACCATAACTCATATACCATATGGGCTAGTTCACTCAGCTTGGACAAGGTGTTCAATAGAGCAAAAAAAAAAAAAAAAAAAAAAAAAAAAAAAAAAAAAAAAAAAAAAAAAAAAAAAAAAAAAAAAAAAAAGGACCTCTCTTACGCCTGAAGGGGTGCTTATCACAGTTCAGGCAGAGGGGCTGTGCCTCAGGACCTACAAGGACAACATCAACATGGTTATCCTTAATAAGAAAGGTGAACAAAGTGGATTATCAGGGTGAAAATCAGGCGAAATAGATGAATTACAGAATATTTCCGCTCATTCTCTAGTTCCAACCAAGTTAGCAAAACAACCAAACAGCTTAATGCAGCGCAACTCTTTATGGATGACAACTCCAAACCATAATATATCAAGTGATTGAGTTAAAATAACTAGAGAATGATGAGCCCCTATGTGAAGCAACCTGAAATCAAGGGTACAAGCTAAACTTCTATTGCATGGAAAAAAGATCATTTATAGCGGTGGCCTCACCCCATTGCCCTAACCTTTGCAAAGCATTGGCCCAATCAGTTTGTCAATACCATCAAGGGCTAACCACACTCAGCTTTTCCCTGATTTCCCTGAGGCTGCACAAGGCGAAATTTCCAAATTGTTTAAAGATGCCAAAGCTGCTGTCATGCATGTGGCAAAACTAGCAGATTTTGACCCTTCTTCTAATATCACCTAGCAAAATATTACCAATTTTGCCCAACTCTTCAAGCCCATCTTCAAACTGACCATCATCTAGCAGAATTAGTTGAAGGTATCAACAAGTTGAACTTGAAGATGAGGACCAATTTTCATCGCCATACACCCCCACCACGCTGATGCCCCAACGCCCTGGATAACCGCTTAAGTCCACTTCTACAACATAACTGATTCTGTTGTGAAGAATATGTTGATAGAAGAGCTGCCAAACCCTCCTCACCCTCAGACATGGTTGGTTAGAGGTATTCCTCTCCCTGCCTGGTTGGATGTTTTGTTTTTGTTTTTTTTTGTTCCATTTGTTCATTTGTTTGGTTATTTTGCTTATTGAGTATTATTAATGTCCATCCCCTGGTTGCGTACCTTGAATAAATAAAAAAAGATCAATTATATACATAAAAAATGAAAACAAAAAAAGAAACCAAATAAAAAATTTGATAATATAATTTATATACTCCTATTATTTATACTAAATCAAAATATAAGTTATTTTTAAATTTGGATTAGCGCCATCATCTTCTTTGGTGATTGATGCCATATGTTTATATTAAAAAAGCTTATATCAAATTCTTTGAAAATGAATGCTATAATTTTTTCTTTTTTATGATGCCTCTTAGAGTTGGGGGTTGTACCAAAGACATTTTACCATATAATCAGTAATGAACTAAATTCAAGAAGCACCTTAAATACTATCTCATATTAAAAAAGACATATTGAAAGAAGATAATCCGATTAAACTGGGGTATAACTTGGGACTAAACCAGATTATGTTTCTTTCATTAAGTTCAAGTTAGTGTTTTAGTTATTTAGGCATGGTTTCAAATAAATTTTGCTAGTCTCAGTGTGTTTAGACTTCCATATTGGAAGTTTTAATTTGGTTTTGATATCAATTGGTCAATTATGCTTTGCTATTTTGATGACCAGACTTATTTGAGCTTTGTGATAATTTCCAATAGCTTTTAAGCATAACATAGGAATTTCTATATGAGTAGCATAACAAACGCTACGATCAATGACTAGATCTTATAAGTATTTATTAGAAATTGATCCAAGGATAATCAATAGAGGATATTTACTTGCCACTGATGACTTATATACCTCAATCCGCTAAAAAATATCTTAGTTTTCATACTAAATTTTACTAGTAGATTTTGTTTTTTGTTAGGCTGTGTTAACCTAAAAAGTAACTTTAAGACAAGAAAATTATAATTTTAAGTTCATATTATGCTTAATGTCATCAAACAAAAAACTTATATATAAAGAAAAACCCTATTAAACCTGTGCAGTTGCAACTTTTCAAAAACATATCACATGAATTTTGGTGAATCATTTTGGCAACAGGTTTAAGCTTACCTTGCTGGGGCTTGATTCTTTTTTTAAATTAATGGCCAAGGAATTCCAACTGGCTCTTAAGAAATGAGCGTTTGTTTTTCTTAAGCTTGAAGAAGTTCTCTCTTAGTTGAGTAAAAACTCTCCTTCATGTGTTTCAGGTGATTCTTGAACGTTTTGCTGAACACCATGATGTCATCCATGTAGGTGAGCTCTCAACATCTTCAGGTCTCCAGATATATTAAACATTATACGTTGAGCTTTTCAGACATCTAACGTGCCAAGCAAATACCTGACTTCCATTGTGTGTATTCAGTTACCTATGATAGCAACCATAATCCACAAGGCACCTCCATTATGATGAGGCAGGAAAAAACCACTGTGAGAGAGGAAAGGAAAGTACAGGTCGAGGAACATGGGACCTGCGCTAAGTGTTAATCTAAGGATAGGTTAATTGCCATCCAGGAGTGTAGCCATTGGCCACTCTCTTCCTTGTAATCAACAGTTGTTTTAAATAAAAATGGTTTTTGACTGGTTTAGCTGAACGCAAGAGCATTTCAGAGAACTCACATTCTTGAGATTACTCACACTTAAAGTCAATCTGTTATCCATTTGCTGCTTGCCGCTCACCTGGTGCCAGCACCAGAACCTCTTATACTTGACCATATCCTTAAACCAAAAGCTTTGTTTTCTGCTGCACTAAAGTCTGTAAATTCACTAACAAACGGCATCTTGATGTTGATTTGGGTACATGAGCAGCCTCTTGCGCCCATGCATGCCCAATACTGAGACATCAAGGATAGCTCTGACTAGGGATAATGCTTTTATTATCATTATAATACAGTAATAAGGACCTGCCATTGGCCTGAGTGGAGGAACTTTGGTAGATGTAATCTAAATTAAAATAACATAGATAAATACCCAAGAATTTTGGGTTTTGATGTATTGATTCTAATATATCAGAAAATAAACAAATAAGACAACAGCTTTCATTATGAAGGTTGCTGGGTCTTATATTATGTGCGGGGAAGTAGTTGAACAGAGTCATGGGCTCTTAGGGGTTGGAATCACGCTTATACTATCCTTGAGTAGGTTGTTTATACAAATCAAATAACTAACTTTGAGTAATAATTTACTGCGATATTTCTATTTTCCTCAGAGCTTGTTGATGCTACCATCCCATGTTTAGAGCTCCTCAACCTTTGTACCTTTGCTTTACTAATATTTTTATAAAGAACTTTTCACCTGGATTATCTTAGGTTTCAGTATTGCTGCAAACTCATTAAGGCGCCTCTTGAAGCCTTACACATTGGAGGGGTTTTTGCACTAACAGTATTAACATAATAAACACTTTTAAATTTGAGGAAAAAATGTTTAATTTTATGCACAAATCTCTCAGAAGTTTCAGTAACAATAGTAAATTTTGGCCTTAAATGGGACTTTGGGGTAGGGGAAACTAGATGGGGAGGGGCTGCTGCCACCCATTTTTCAACCAAGGTATGCCCTAGATCAGTTAACTAGGTGAGTGGGAGAGCTTTAGGATTTGACCCCTGTTTTGTGTGATGTGATGCAAACCCCTATCCAGTTTGATAGCTGGTGCCTGGAGTTTTACATTATTCTTTCCTTGAAAAGCAGGGCTCACACCCTCTTATGGGGATTTTTCAATGGCATAACTCATGTGAGAAAGTAGACAATTGGTGGCAGCAATGGCGTCTGGCTTAACTGGGCAGGCATATGAGCACTTGGATTTCTTGTAAAATTCCTCCAATAGCTCACAGAATTTAGTAAAAATCCTTAGCTGGAACCCAGCTGTTCTCATAAGCTGGATATTCTTTCCATGATATCAGATAGTGCACTTAGGACATCATACAACGTGCATCCGATGTCTTTTCTAAATCAAATTCAGGGGCCCCTACACCAAGATGGGCTTAACCTCCACTGGTTTCTTGCCTCTATAAGGGAAGAAGGAGGACAATGGAAGAGCATGAATTTTCTATTGAGGGGAAGTTCGGATGAAAAGCACAGTTGTTTAAGACCTTGGCAATGGAAATGGTACCATCCATTTTCAAGCTAATTTTGGCATGGTACTTCTAGGTGCATATTCTTGGTATACACCAAACTAATTACATTCTTAATAGAAATAAGCCTCACAGCATTTTTTGTCCTCAAAACGCTTGGCATCTTTTTTGGATTTAACTATCTGGCTTATTACCTGTTGATGAACCTTAAAAATGTGCATGACAAATCTAACAGCTACTGGGATGGTTCTACGCATTTGGTGCTCAATAGTAAAGGCAGGGTATACCCAGTTTAGCATAATGGTAGACATCCCCTTTGAGGAATGTAGGAAATATTTTATGAAAATTGGGCTCAAGGAAGGTCTGCTGCGCATTTAAGTGAAAAGTAGTCGCATAGTTTTGAAGGTACTGCTCCAAGAACTTGGTGGTATGCTCTATTATTCATCTAACTGTGGGTGATAAACTGAGGATCTTCTAACCTATTATTAAGCATCTTGCACAAAACCTCTCAGAATTGTGAGGTAAACTGAGGACACCTATCACTGATTAATTCCTGGGGAATCTCATACAGGCTGAACATGTGTGCCATTAACAACTGTGTAATGTCCTCCGCCATAGTGGTTGTCATATTGGATAAAGATATCATAGCTTATAAAGCAATCTACAAACATCATGATCACGTCATAATAACGAGAAATGGGTAAACTTACTATAAACCCATTGACAGCAATGTCCATGGCCCTGCTGCCTGTTGAAGAGGGTGGAGGATAATGTAACGCCATGCTTTATCTAAATTGGACCTGGTGCAGAGAAAATATTGTAAAATTAGGTGAGTACCACCTTTTCTCAGTCTTATCCAATCAAATCTTCTTTTTATTAAATAGATGCATTATTTTTGCTCTTACGTGCCCCATATTTGGTGTTTCATGATGTTCCATTATGACATGAGAACACAAATCATAGGGAATCTAAACTTTGTCGCAAAAATATATTACCCTATCCTTTTAGAAATACCATCCAGAAATGGCTGTATCAGTATTAATTTTGCTAGGAGGTCCGTCATTCAGTATCTATAAATTTTGGGATGCTAATACAGCATCCAGAAGTGAACATTAGTTGACAGGTTATACTAGGATTAGATCAGGTGGAATGACTATAGTCACTGTCCCAGATGGACTATTGAGAATAATCATATCCAAAAGAGAATCATCACTGACAAGGGATACCAGGAAAGGATCAGAAGTTTTAATTTAACTCACTGGCTCGAAAGGAGTATCAAGGGTGCTGTTAAATGAGGAACCGCAGGATTTAGATTTGGATTTGATTTAGATTTTTATTTGAGTTTGAGTTTGGGTTTGGGTTTTGACTCAGGCTTAAGGTCTAGAGTGGAGGATACCACCACAGCAATGGCTGGAAAGAGGGAAACTATGATCTACTCAAGAGGAATTGCCATGAATAATTCATAGCATGTCTCAAAAGTGGGACCTATTAGGGGGTTTCAGATCAAGATATCAGGAAAATAACTTATCCCCTTTGAAAACTAATACTTGAAGTTGAAGCTTAAAAGGTTGCGGTGGGTCCTAGTCTTCTTGTGGTGGCTAATTTCTATGGCTTTCTGTACTCAGTAAGAAATTGATGATCCATGCACACCACTGTATGTTTTGCACCATGCAAAAGATAACGCCAGTGCATCAGAGACCAATTAATAGCAGCCACATCTTTATTATAGATGTCTTAGGCGCGCTTTATTATTCTAAAATTCCTTGAAAAGTAAATCACAAGTTGTTCCCACCCCTCATGTTCTTGCAGTAGTACAACGTCAAGTGAAGTACCAGAGACATCACAAGCCATGATAAAAGTCTTCTCTTCATCTGCATGACGAAGGATATGGGTGGTGGTGAGAACCTCCTTTATTTCCTCTGAAAGCCTGATGCATTCTAGAGTCCAAACATTTGGAGCTATCTTATTTTTAAGGGAGAAAGGGTAACACCAGCTCCAAAAGGGCTGATCAGTGTAATAGGAAAATGAGTGCAGGAGATCGCAGGAGGAAAAAGTTTCAGGAAAAAAGGTACCAGAACAAAGTAAAATGTTTACTCAGGAGGAAGCAACGTCCTAAATTATATTGATTGTGTTTCTAAAAAATTATTTATTAAAACGGAGGCCAAGCTGAAAGCAAACCATTAGGGACAAGAGTCCCTCAGAGCTTAAGGGAGTTGGCTTAAATATTGCTTTGGAAAGTGGCGAAATATGGCGGAGTAGATTTGGTGTAATAGGCTGCAGCATTATGGCAGTTTTTTGTCAAAGGGGAGGGTCATACCAGAGCTGAAAGTAGAGCCCAGACATTGGAGAAGGTTTTAAATAGGTTTTTATCATCAAATACTAGTTTAAAAGTATGAGGAAAGTTTAGCATTTATGCCCTAAATTTTGTTATAATTTATATGTTTATCTTATAAAAACAAAAGCATTATACATCTTGGGCATAAATATAAAGGGGAGATTTTCAATAGTCTTAAAACGTATAATAAGAACTGATCTGTGCAAAAAACTCTCGCTTTTTAGCAAAATCAAGACTTTGCAAAAATGAAAAATTCCATAACCTCAAACAAGATTAATTTGCGGATTCTTGGGCCAATTTTTCTTGATTTTTCGCCTCTATAGCACTATATCCCTCAACCCTGTCTGATAAAGCAGGACCCATTTTTGGTTAATAACCTTAGAGAGGTCATTAGTGGCCCTCAAGGGTTCTGGCCTTGACTCCAAGAGCTTGTGTTATGCTTTGGAGGGGTGTTCTACACCAGGAAAGATGTCCCTAACTGTGACACCACACTTTTGGATGGGGTTGTACATCGCCTGAGGAAATGTTAGCCAAAGAAAAGTTCTTGTAGGGGATGGAGGTTCATGGCGGCCAAGAAGTCTAGGGTGGTAGGGCCTACAGCATCATGTAACCTAATATGATTGACAAAACGTCCCAGTTTTTGACTGCCAACTTGCCTTAGGATCATCAAATGGACGCAAAATGATTGTCTGACCTGAAGTTCCCTCAAGGTAAGTGTTTTAAATCATCATACTCAACATCAAAACCTCGGAGACAAATTTTTAAACAAGAAAGGATAACGCAGGTAGACGAGAATTTTGGCCCCTAATTCAGCCTGATTTTTCTATTAATAAAAAATCATGCAAACGAATTTAAATCAAATAAGATGGCACTGCGAGTGACACAAGGAAAATAACCCAGTTAATTAAACAACTCCAGAGGAATTGGCGCCTCCAAATGCTGCTTAGAGCCAACATTTTCTTTTAGGTACAAAAATTAGGTTTGCAGCAGGATACCAGGAAAGACATAGCAAGGGCATCCTGAGGCCACCAGAGAGACCCACATGAGAGTGGGAAATGAGAAAGAAAATTCTGAACTGAATTCAAAATCGTGCAGGCCCTTCCTATTAAGGTCGCCCTTCTGGGGAGCCCCTCCCAAACTATTTTTTAGGCCCCTAAGAGCATAAAGAATAGCTCAGGAGGGCACAGCCCTGCGCTGGGCCATGCATAAACTGCAAAATAACACAAAATGTTTTAGACTCAAGATTTGGAATTTGAATCCTAAGTCAAAATGTAACAATTGTTTGACCTGACTGTTACATCACCCTCCGCTAAGAAAGAGCCCCCTCACAAGAGGGTGGCCCATAGCTGGAGGTAACCACCATGAGGGCTTTTGCAGTAAAATAAAGCCAGAACAAGACTGCAAGAACCAGTCCATCAAGAGAGGGGAAACATGCCCAACGCGGGGCTGGTTGGTTATCCCACACAGGGTGGCTGAACGTGGGGTGAGGGGCTCTACTTGCCAAGTACCCTTGGTGCCATCCAGATCCCTGGTGAGGGGGAAGCCCCACTAGGATTTTAGACTATTGATTGCTTCAGATCCAGGATTAGCCATCAGTCACTGCTCCCCCAGTGCTGGTCACTTGACAAACGGGACCTGAAGCAACTACTGAGGTTAGGCCAAACTGGGGTCTGGTGGCATGCTAAAAGCGCAATGAGTTCAGAATAAATTACTGGATAAAAAATCACAGTTTTGACTGCCATCTTTCCTTAGGATTGGTGGTCGGACGCCAAAAGATTGTCTGATAAGTGGTTCCCTCAAAGTTAGTGTTTCAACTCATCATACTCACCAATTCAATTTCGGACTTAAGGGAAATTTAAAAAATGAGAAAAGAAGACACAGGTAAATGAGGATTTTGCCCCTGGAATTACCTTGTTTTATTTATTAACGAAAATAACATGAAGTCAAATTTTAATTCTGATAGTATACTAGCACCACGAACCACACATAGAAAAAAACATATAATTGTATTGGCAATTGAAACTCTGAAAAAAACATTTTTTGTCAAGGCACAAAAACTAGGTTTGCCATGGGATACCAGGTAAAAAAAGGCAAGGGCGGCCCCATGGCTACCAGAGGCCCATGCATGGGCAGGAAATGAGATAAGAGAATTCTGAACTGAGTTTAAAATTGCGTAGGCCTCACCTTTTAAGATCGCCCTTCTGGGAGCCACTCCCACAATATTCTTTAGGCCCCTAAGAGCATAAAGAATATCTCAGGAGGGCACAGCCCAGCGCCGAGCCCTGCATAAACCATAAAACCAAAAAAGCATTTTGACTCAAGAGTTAGATTTCTGATTTTCGAGTCAAAAGTTAATAATTGTTTTGACTTGAGTTCTACACTTAGCATGGATGTCTCAGATTAGTCCCTGAGCATTGGAACTGTTTCTATGTGTATTTAGCTTTTCTCAAACTCTTTATAACCTTTTTCTAGGAAACCAAATACTGGATGTTACGTCAGGAGAGGCTGGAAGCAAGAAAAGCATTAATATCATATTGTGGTTTGCCATCTACTATTATGGGCACATGGTGGGACGGCATGAGACTCTCAAAGGGGGTCAGGAGGAACATTTGGAGGGTTATGAACACTTTGATAGAAGGGGGTAGATCAACTTGGTAAGCTGATGGGCCAACCTTCTTGATGATCTTGAAGGGTATGACACGCTTGGGGTCCTAACTTGTGGAAGGGCTGCTCTAGGTGGTGGTCTTGGCATTGACCATGACTTAATAGCCTAGCTTGTATCAGGGCCTTCACGGTGCTACCAGTCAGTATATGCTTTTTAGATTTTCACATCATCATTAATGGTTTTTAACTGCCTATTGAATGTCTGAGATCTTTGGCGTGCTCTTTGGCAGCAACAATAGTGGACTCAATCTGTGGATTAAGGTTAAATCTTGAATTGTACCCATAGTTTGCAAAAAAGGGGATGTGCCTGTAGGTTATGAGTAAGGTTATTAAAGGCGAATTGCGCTAGAAGAAGGTGAGAGGCCCAACTTTTCTGCTCCGCGTTGGAATAACTACTCAAGAGTTGCTTCAAACCCTATTTCACCCTCTCTGTCTGTCCATCCAACTGAGGGTGAAGGCTGTAGAGTGACAGGGGCATATTCCTTAATAAACAATAAGGCTTCCTAAAAATGGGCAGTGAATTGTGAGCCTTGATCGTTGATAATCTTGGGAGACCACGTAGGCAAAATAAGTGGTCCACAAAGAAACCAGCCATCTGGGCGGAGGTAATTGTGGTATTGCAAGGGATTAAATGGGCCATTTTGATAAAGCGATCCAACACAACCATTACCGCATCATAACCCTGGGACAATGGAAGTTTCTCAATAAAGTCAACGGACACCAAAGTCCAATGGCCCTCCGCAGCTTAGAGGTTACAAGCATTCCAGCTCTCTTTAGATGACTAGGCTTTGACCAGTTGCACGTTAAACAGGACTTCGTGAATTTAGCCACATCAGTGTCAATGCCTTTCAAACTTCAAGAGCGGTGGACCAAATTAAGCCTCTTTTTCTTGCCAGGTTGGCCAGCAGTTGGGGTTCATGAGCTTTGCGGATCACCTCCTCTCTCAGGGGTCTATGTGGTACCCACCACTTGCCTTGAGGGATGATGACCCAATATAGCAACTGGTAACCTTTGTCAAGGGGTTCTCTATTCCTCTGGAATGCCTTCTTGATCTTATTATAGTCAGCCAACAGGGGTTGGGACATCCTGACGTGGGCAGGGGTGTCAGTATCCCCTTACAAGGGTTTCGTCATAAGCAGAGAGGGGGTTGGAAAGTGAACACTCCTTCACCTGTCTGGGCTTAATCAACACCTCATTATAGTGGGCGTCAATGTAAGTCAGGGGGAACTACTCCTCCAAATAGACTAAGTGGATTCCCTTTCACATCCAAAAAAGGACCAAGAAGGCCAGCTAACCCCCTTGTCTCCCAAGTCGACCTTACCCATGTGGTGGACGAGCGGTAGGTCATGGTTTATTCTTTGAGGATTACTCCACCTATCCTGGTATAACATCTGAGAAATTGGTATGGCAAATTAAAAGAATTTGTGTTGAGTTATCAGAGATTCAGCATCTGAATGGGATGAAGAATACAAATGTGGCCAATGGCATCAAACTATTTGCAACTAAGCCTAATGGTCATGTACCCTCAATGAATAATGCATCTTGTACTGAATCTTTGTTAAACTGCCAATGGCATTGGGCCATCAGCATAAGTATCCATCCTCACTGATCCTCTCAGCACCAAAATCTACATCTGGAAAATTTCGCATGGTTAAAAGGACGCCAAAGCGATCAGGTGTGGGCAGGTTGGGCGCCCCAAACTCATTCCCGACCTCTTGGGCCTCCCCTATGTATGGTGGACTTGGGAGGCTCCTGTTTTCCATTATAATGGTCAGGTTGAACTGTTAAATTTTGACTTGAGATTCATATTTCTTATCTCGAGTTAAAAAACTTTTTGGGTATTTTGTGGATCATGAGGGGTCAGGCGCTGGGCTGTGCCCCTCCAGAAGGGCGGCCTTAAAAAAGTTGGCCACGCAATTCTTAACTCAGTTCAGAATCCTCTTTCTCATTTCCCACTCTCATGTGGGTCACTCTGGTGGACTTGGGGATGCACTTGCCATGTCTTATCTTTTATCCTGCAGCAAACCTAGTTTTTGTACCTAAACAAAAATATTGGCTCTGGACATTGATCAAAGGCGCCAAATCCTCTGGGGCTGTTTAATCCATTAAGTTTTTTCCTTATGTCACTCGAAGTGCCTTCTTTTTTAAAAACAGTTAAATTCTTTTGCGTGTTATTTTCATTAATAAAAATCAGGCTGAAATTGGGGCTAGAATTTTTTTAACTGTGTCTTCTTTTTTCGTTTTTAAATTTCCCTAAATACAAAATTGAATTGGTGAGTACTATGAGTTGAAACACTAACTTTGAGGGAACCAATTATCAGAAAATCTTTTGGCGCCCATCCACCAATCCTAAGGCAAGATGACAGTCAAAAACTTGGATGTTTTCATCCGTTAATTCATTCTGAACTCATTGTGCTTTTAGCACGCCACCAGACCCCCAGTTTGGCCTAACCTCAGTAGTTGCTTTAGATCCCGTTTGTCAAGTGACCAGCACTGGGGGAGCATTGACTGATGGCCAACTCTGGATCTGAAGCAATCAGCAGTCTGAAATCCTGGTGGTGCTTCCCCCTCACTAGCGATCTGGATGGCACCAAGAAGACTTGGCCAGTAGGGCCCCTCCCCCCACGTTCAGCCCACCCTGTGTGGGATAACCGTCCAGCCCCACGTTAAATGTGTTTCACCTTGGCGGGTGTACTAGCTTTTGCAGTCCAGTTCTGGACTCCATTTATGTTGCGGGAGCCCTTAGGGTGGTTACCTTCAGCTATGGGGCACCCTCTTGTGGGGGCTCCTTCTTAGCAAGGGGTGATGTAACAGTCAGGTCAAACCAATTGTTACATTTTGACTCGAGATTCAAAAAACCTAATCTTGAGTCAAACGCATTTTTTGAATTTTTCAGCTTATGCAGGGCTTGGCGCTGGGTGTGCCCCTCCAAAGCTATTCTTTATGCTCTTAGGGGCCTAAAAAATAGTGTGGGAGGGGCTTCCTGGAAGGGAGACCTTAAAAAGATTGGACCTGCGCAATTATGAACTCATTTTAGAATTCTCTCTTCTTATGTCCCGACCTCACATAAGTCTCTCTGGTGGCCACAGCGCCAATTTGCCTTGTCTTATCTGGTACCCCATGGCGAACCTAATTTGTGCCTTAACTAAAAGGTGTTTAGTTTTCAGGGTTTCAATTCTTAATACAATAATGGCTTTATTCTGTGTGGTTTGCGGTGCCATTATACTATAAGAATTAAATTTGACTGAATGTTAATTTCGTTACTAAATAAAACAAAGCTAATTTTGGGGGCCAAAACCCTCATTTTTTCTGTGTCATCTTTTTTCATTTTTATTTTTCCATAAATCTGAGGTTGAGATGTTGAGTATGTTGAGAAAGTCGCCTACTTTGAGGAAACCTCTTATCAAACAACCTTTTGACGTCCATCTACCTATCCTAAGGCAAGATGGCAGCCAAAAACTGGGACGGTTTCATCTGTTACACCCAATAGGTGAAATGCCATCACTCAAATTGTCAGTTTTGCAGAAAATTTGCTATTCAGCTGTCCGTGGATGAACTGATAATGCCTTGGCCAGCCACCAATAATTTTTAAGTAGGTTCTAAAATGAGTTTCTTTTTTCCCCTTCTTAAAGTTCACTGGGTTAGGTCAACATTTTGAGGGCCATTATCCCATACATCAAATGCTATTCCTCAATTGATCACTATTTAAACACTTGTAACACACTAGAAAACTGATGGTCATTTTTCTTATTTTGAAATTATATAAAACTCCTCATGTTTCAATTTATTTTTTTTCATTTTTTCTTTACTGAACCCCAGTGACACCTACAATATGTCATCTCAGGCCTCATACCGATTGGGCTGTCCCAGTCATATTCGTTACCTTGGTCCCCAATGATGTCAATTAGGCCTATTATTTCAAGAGCTTCATGGAACTTTCCCTGATTGCAAAGGCAGTTTGTCACCAGGATCTCAGAATTTTTTATTGACACTATTATCCCCACTCCAGGCAAGGATCAACACCCTCGCCTATGTTGCCATAGTCAGTTCCCTCATGGGGGAACCAAATTACTCAATCCTGTTCACAATTTCTTACGCCCAGGCCCATAGGCCCTGGAGCGAGTGACAGCCTGGTTTCTTGCTGGGCTGCGTTTATTGTCCGCGACCCATCAGCGCTCTTTAATTACCAATCTCCCAACCCATTTAAACGTCATTTGAGCAGCATTGCCCCCCAAATTATGACATGCCTTTTGATTGTCACTGAGACCCAACTGGAAAGCCAGTATAAACTTTATCTGTCGCTTTCCTGACATAATTGATTATCTATTTTTTCCAGCCATTACTTCCCTCCTTATTGAGATGGGCGCAGCAATGGTCATCATCTACACGATGAATGTGAAATCAGTATTCTGCCTTCTATTGTTTGTCTAGTCAATCACCAATTTTGTGAGCAGCTCCTGGATGGCTCTGGAGGCATTCCTCCATGGCCGTACTTCCCCATTGCCCACTTCTTTCCCTTCAGCCCACCATCAAGTAGTGGATTTGGGTTTTCCCTCCAACAAATTTGCAAATCAGGTCATCAACGCCCTCGCCAAGGTGCAGATGCAGTCCAAAATTGCACTGAACTGTGCCACTTCACTGACAAATGCTCAGCAGGGCGTTGCCCTTCTGGATGCAGTTAGGGTGAAACTTGCAGGTGGGTGCAAAGTACTTTGCATTCTGCTATTTGGGCAGGCGATCTCACCTCACTTGTTACAATAGTGTCAGCAGCTTTGAAATCTCCTGTGTCTTGTTCCTAAAAATTGTTACAATTATTCTTTATAAACGCCGAAGCCCCTAGCATGGCTACTTTTGTTGCATCCTTCTGTGAGCAAGCCCTGGTGCTGGATCTCTCTAGGGGATTTACTCCAAGAAATTTTCCATACAGCGTTGAATTTGGTCTCCACTCATCACGTTATCTGGTTCACCCCTATGGAAACAGTGGACCAGATTTGCAATGCAGCAACTTCAATTACTGCATCTCACCGCCGCAATCCTCTCCCTCATAGTGGGAACTTCATTATTTAGATTTGCCGACTTGGCCTCAGTTTCTGATTCTGACATCGGATCAGTATCCATATTGGTTCCAGAGGTTGACGCTGTCCCTGCAACTACGTTGGTTTGCTCCAGTTCACCTGCTGTAAGTCGAAGGAAGACCAGCCTGGAAAGGAAGTGGTCTAACCCTCTTTTTGCACCAATTTTTTCCTTTAAAATAAACATACTCTTCCCCCTGATTTAGTTGAATTATCATCATTGTCAGAATAATTGACCACATCTGCAATAAACAGAAATACGTCTACTTTTTATTACCAACAAAAATAAGCATTGGGGCAAACCAGGTTTCCTTGAGGCCTTTGTTGACATTAAAGAAGTAGGTAACTTCATGAGTCTGGAGCTGGCCCAGCAGCTTGAACTAAACTTGGACCTGGGGCCAGCGGTGTTGGTCACCTTGTTGGCCTCCTTCCATCCTTCAAAGTATGGCGTCTAGTACCTTCCTTAGTTCACCTGGTTAGTTTTTGCAATCACTTTTTACTGATGCCTTACCTTCTGTTCCCAGTTATTTTGGGTGTAGGTTGGTGGTGTCAGCAGCAGTTGCAAATCCACCAGGAATTTAACATGCTGTCCTTTTCCAACATTCAGGTGGAGGGCGAGTTCCCATTGCTTGACACTTTCATTAAAGCTCATAGCCATGGGTCTGTAAAAACATCATTTCTCCAGCAGGTCTTCTTCTAGATTTTCATGCATTATTGATGAGCTACCAGAGCAATTTTTGATTCCAAAAAGAATAACTGCCTTACCCCACAAATGGAATCTAATTTGAATTTTGGACAACGGTGGAGATGTCCAATATAAGCTGCCCACTGTACCTGCATATGGTGAGAGAAGAGGCTGCTTTTGATGCATGTTTAGATGGCAGGCTAAAGAAGGGTTGATTGTTCAAGGAAACATCCCTTGTTGTTTTTCTCATAGACTTTGCCAAAATGGCAGATGATCTCTTCGTCCCTGCATGGGTTATGGCCACCTCAACAATATTACAGTCTACGACCCCTACCCACTGCCATTGAAACAGACAATTAACCAAGCAATTGTGGAGTCGTGAGTGGCTTTGAAACTCGATCTGGTTAGCACCTTTAATCAAATTTGGGTAGCAGAAGGTAAGGAATGAATTATCGCTATCCAGACTAGACAAGCATATTCTAATTTCTTTATTGCCGCTCAGGTTGAAGAATGCGCCTGAAACATTCCAAAGGATAATTGATAGTGTGCTAGGTGATCTCCAGTTCACTTATACGGTTGCATACATTGATGATATACTGATACACTCTCCCTATCCCATACATCATGCGAAAGACTTGGAAGCAGTAGTGGCTGTCCTGCATAACACTTTGTGTATCAAGCCGTCTAAATGCAAATTCTATTGGGAGGAAGACATTTTTCTTAATTAATCTTGCCTTAAAAAATAGGTACGCTATTTCGCCCAGTAAACTGGACACCATCTGTGAATGGCCAATTTCAATGACTCAGAAGCAATTAAGAAGCTTCTTGAAAACCATTATATTCCTAAAAAAATCTCTCATACTCTCACAGTTAGACATACCATTACATCTGCTCACATGCAAAAACGTCCCCTTTCACTGGATGCCTGATTACCAGCAGTCAATCAATTTGATTAAGAAGGTGATCTTGTCACCTTTAATCCTTAAGCATATGTACCTCTCCAAGCTTATGTTGTAGCGTGTGATGCATCTTCCACTGTGGTAGGTGCTGTCTTTCTCCAAGAGCACAATGGGGTGGAACACCCAGTCGCTTATTTTTCCTACAAGTTTTCTTCCACTGAGAAAACCTGAGCCATCCACAATAATGAGTTGGAGGCCATGGCGTGGGCCTTGACCCTCTGACGGTATCTCTTGAAAGTTGCTCAACACAAGTTTACTAAATGTATGGACCACCAAGCTCTTCTATAGGTCCGCAAACCACAGAAGTTGGCGCACTGGCAGGCCCCAAACCAAATCAAGACTTGTATAGCTTTAGATTCAGATATGAGTTTGTGGAAGGTGCACTGAACGTCCTTCCCAATTTTTAAGTTGCAATCCCACACTCTATCCAATAGATTCAGATGAGGCGGATCTTTTCACGGTCATTCCCCCCACTCAAATCCTGGCCATTGTCCTCCCATGGTTTTAGCAGCAGATTATGCTCCAGACGCGCCTTTGGTGTTTCAGGCCTTAGCAGCGCAAACAGCATGTTAGGGAGGGGTGGATCTTTTAAAGCAGTTTATAATCCCAACTGCCAAGCTTTTCCTTTATTCTCTGGCTGAAGGGCTCATCCAGTTTAGGCACGGTTGTGGGTCCCTCCCCTACTCCAAGTCAAAGTCATTCAATCTCATCATGATCCATCTGCATTTGGTCACCAGAAAAATAAGAAAAACAAAAATTTAGTAAAGCGTATCTTTTAATGCACAGGCTTTTCAAAAGATGTTCCAGAATGGATTGCCAACTGTGTGAATTGCGCGTGGGCCAAATCAGGATTCTTTAGTAATTTTCTCCTTCACCTCTTGCAACAGGCAGTGAGGCCATGGACGTCAGTGTCCATGAGATTTTTTTGTTGAGCTACCCAGCTTCAAGGGGTTCACTGTGGTCATATGATTGTAGACCTCTTTATTAACTTCTCCTTGTTTATCATGTGCTCCTCCACCATCACTTCCGAGGAACTTCCCACCTATACATGAATCATGTGTTTTCTATGTTTCTATTCCTGCTGGAAACTATCAGAGACTGTGGGACCCAATTTATGGTGTGGTTTTGTTACAAGCACTTGGAGATCCTGAAGATTACACCCTGTTGCTCATTTCATACCATCCACAGTCAGATGGTAAAACTGAATTAGTCAATCAAATCTTGGAACACAACCTGCAGAGCTACGCTGCAACCGCTGAGGATACCTGGGCGGACGACCTTCCCCTTGCCCAGTTTGAAATGACAATGGAACACATTTGTCCACAGGCTTCTCTCCATATGAATCTACCTTGAGGTATGCCCATCGTTTTTGGTTGGCCCATGCCTTTACTCAAAAGTACCAGATGCAGCTGACCATGCTCAACGCATTTGTGCCACACAGTCCTTGGTTCAGGAGCACTTGATCAAGGTCATAAGTGATTTTAAACAGTTTGCAGATTAGAAGCAGCTCCTGGCGCATAAAACAAAGGTGGGATCACATATCATGATTAAAATGCACCACTTGTGCATGTAGGTTCATCATGCAAGTTTGCAAGTAGATGCTCATGCCCCCATTTGCTGTAAGAGAACTTAGGAAATGGTGCCTTACGTTTGAAACTGCCAGTCCAGTGGAAGCAACACCCTATTTTCCATATCTCTCAGTTATCACCGTTCAAGGGAACAATCCCATTGGAACCAGAGCCCATTGTGATCAAGGGTGCAGAGGAAGCTAAAGTTGATGGCCCTCTGGCTTCCTAATGCTCACGTTGATCAGTTTAATATTTAGTCACATGTAAAGGCTATCTAGCCTACAAAAATAGCTGAGTTGGCACTCAGGACTGTGTTAACTGCTTGGAGCTAGTCAAGGCTTTTCACGCTACCTATCATGATTCTCCATGCCCTCATCCAAAAACCACGAAACTGAAGTTGATCAAGTTGCCCTAGGCCCATAACAATGTGGCCCTCTCCCAGTTTCCTGGAGCTTGCGTTCCCCTTTTGGAAAAAGGAAAGAAGTTATATAGTTCTGGGGGAGCGCCCCTCTTTTGGACCAGGTGGCGTTCCCTTTCCCTTCCAAAAAGGTCCAAGAAGACCAGCTGCCCCCTCATCTCCTAGAGCGACCTCGCCCATGTGGTGGATAAGCGGTGGGTCGCGGCTTACCCATTGAGGATTCCTCCACCTATCCCAGTACTAAAATCTGAGGAATTTGTATGGCTAATTAAGGGAACTGTGTTGAGTTATCGGAGATTTGGCATATGAATGGGGTGAAGGGTACAAGTGTGACTGACAGCAACGAATCTTTGGAATCAAGGACCAACAGCACCAAAACATTGGCAACAAAGCCCGACAGTCATGTATCCTCAGTGAATAAAGCATCCCATACCAAATCTTTGGAAAAACTCGGTGACAGCATCGGGCCATTGGCAAAAGTAGCATCTGCATTGAATCCTCCCCAGCACCATAATTTCCTTCTGGAAAGTATCGCCTGGTCAAATGGACGCTAGAGCGATTGGGTGCGGGCAGGTTGGGTGATCAAAACATGTTCCTGACCTCTTGGGACCGCCCCTACGTGGGGTGGCCTTAGGAGGCTCCCGTTGCTCATCAGACAAAAAGCTATTACTCAAATTGTCAGAATCGCAGTAAATCTGCAATTTAGGCGTCCGTGGATGAACTTATAATGACTTGGCCCGCCACCTTTACTTTTGAAGTAGGTTCCAAATAAGTTAGTTTTCTCCCTGCTCAAAGTTCACTGGGTTAGGTCTAACCTCGAGGGCCCTGATCCCATGCATTCCAAGCTATTCCACAATTGATCTTCTATAAAAACAGTTGTAGCACACTGGGAAAATTGATGGGCAATTCTCTTAATTAAAGTTATTGAAATTTCTCTGTGCCCAATCTATTTTTATTTGATCAAATGCTTCTTTACTGATTCCCAGCAACAGCTTTATTGTGACATCTCAGGTCTCATACCAACTGGGCTATCCCAATCATTTTAGTGATTTTGGTCTTCATTGCAGTCAATTGGGACTCTTGTTAAGAACTTCATGGACTTTTTCTGATTGCAAAGGCAGTTTGTTACAAGGATCTCGGAATTTTTATTGACATTATTATCCTCACTCAAGGCGAGGATCTGCACCCTCGCCTATGTTACCATATCCAGTTCCCCCATGAGGGAAACTAAACCACTCAATCTGGTTCTGCAATTTCCTACACCCATGACCATAGGCCCTGTGCAGCGACAGCATGATTTCTTGATGGACTGCTTTTTACGTTGTGGACTATTGGCGCTCTTTTGTTAAATATCTACAAACCATTTAAACGTCATTTGAGCATCAGCGCCCCTGGATTCTGGCTTTCCTTTTGGGTGTTTCTGCGTCCCAACTGGCAGGCCAGTCTAAACTTTATCTGAAGCTTTCCTGAAAGTCAACTAGTGCCAGATTGGGGTCAAAGGCAGGGTTCTGTGATAAAGCATCTAGTAACAAGCTTTAGGTATCCTTTATTGAAACCATATTGAAATTGATCACTGACAGTATTTCCAACCACCAGGACTGGTGGGAGGACAGATTCTGGGTGCACGATATAATATCAACGCCTAGTGGTCAGTGAAGACATTAAAGGACCACTTAAAACCATGCAAATGATGTCGCCAGTGCTGTACCGCCTTAACAATAGCAAGGAGTTACTTATCATAAATAGCATAGTTGAGCTGATTCAGGGTCTTCTTTTTGGAAAAATAAGCAACAGGACGTTCCACTCCGTCCTCCCCTTCCTGCAACAGAGCTGCTCCCACTGAATAGTTGAAAGCGGCTGTGGCGACAATAAAGGGACAACTAAGGTCTGCATGACCTAGCACTTGACTAGAAAAAAGTATAATGTTGGCAGCATGGAACGCGGCGTTGCATTCTGTTGTCCAACTGAAAATCTCTTTTCCAGATGCGGTGTAGAGAAGAGCGGCAATTTCTGAAAGCTGGGTGGTGAACTTCTTAAGAAAATTATACGTCCTAAGGAAGCTGCGTAACTCTGTGATAGATTATAGGGTAGTCCAATTACAGATGGCTGCTTCCTTATCTGGCGCAAGATGTTGCGTGAGAAGAGATAATTCATAAAAAGAACTCGACCTTTGGCTGAAAGAACTCACACTTGCTAGCCTAGATAGTAAGATTTGCATGTGCAAGTCGCTCCAATGACAGATACAAGGTAGAGGTCATAAGATCTACAACTGGGGAGAAAATCATTATGTCTTTCATGTAGCCTAATGCGCAAGTTCCCATAAGGTTTCCAAGACAGCATTATTGAACTTTTAAAAGCAGGCGAGAGTGTTCTTTAAACCATATGCATAACCCTGAACTGGTAGATGCCTTTCCAAGTACAAAAGGCGATCAACCACCCATGGTCTTCTTTAATAAGGACTTGGTTGAAGACGTTAATGCGATCCAGCTTGCTGAAAACCTAGCCTTATCCACATAGTGGGCGATCTGCTACTCCGGTGGGAGCATATGGAGGTCAGGTACTGTTGCATTGGTAAGATTTCCATAAACAATGCAGGGGCGGAGGAAACTATCAGACTTCTCTACAAATAATAAGGGGGAGCTCACTGGCAAAGATTTTTTAAAGATTTGACCCCTGAAGAGCATGTCATCAACCCAAACGTCCAAAGTGGCCTCTTCTCTTAAAGACAAGGGACAAATGGGACAGGATATCTTGATGAAATCAACGGTCAAGAAGAACTTAAAGTGAAACTTGGTGTGCTCAGGGAGTGGGCGTGCCTTAAAATGATCAAGCATGTCCGCATATCCTTGTATTCACTCAGTCAGGATAATTGCCAGGGTAGGGTGACTGTTGGTTTGAATAGAGACTAGGCCTACCTTACAGGAAGGGCCCATATTCTTGAGAGCACAGTAACGCTTTCATAAAGACAAGCAATGGCAACCGTGACTCTTCCAGGGGATATCGCATTAATAGTAGAATTTATGAGAGTGGTGAAGATGTCAAAACATCTCCACCATCCAACACCCAGAATAACAGTGTAAAGAAGGTTATATATAGAGGAGAAGCCTTTCATAAAGTGACCATCGTTTGAAACAAAGGGAACAGGTGATAGTATACGTTATCTTTGGATGGTTTGAGACGCACCACCCTTCATAAAACTGACCAACCCCTAAGGAAAGGTCCAGGGCATCCACCATCTTTTGATAGATGAGATTTTCAGTAGCGCCAATAGCCCCCAAAATGAGCTCTTGAAACCTTACCAGCAGAGAAGAAAGTAGCCATGAACAAGAAGTACTCAGAGGAGGATTTATTTTCTATGGAGCCAAGGGATGATAAGATGGCTCCAAACCCAGATGGTGTAGTGTAGGTGAGAATATCCCATGATGATTTAACAGCTTATGACTTCACATTGCCTTTGAGTTTCTCAAGGAATTTTAAACGAATTAGGATATCTTAATGCTCTATGTTCATCAAAAGGGAGATTATTAGAAAACTACACCAGCAAGGACGTCTAAGCCTCTGGAGGGGCCAGCTTAGGCGATTTTGTCTTCACTCATCTTTTCATTAATATCTACAGGTTTCTGGATAGGGTTCTCTAAGAAAGGTGACTCTGGAGTAATTGGTAAGAGCTGTTCAACTGGGTCAGCTAGGGCAACAGGTTGGACAGGTGGCATAATTTCTAAATGGCAACATAGGATCCGTGGTTAGTGTAAATTGAATGCTCTGAATCAAACGGGTTAGACTTACTAACTTCCTTTACTTTTGAGGACAAAGAGAGGGGTACTTTGTGGAGTGCAGTGATGCAGGGCCAGTGGTGAGGTGACCCTCACCTATGAAAATCTCAGTCTCACCTTCCAGCGAGCTCATTGCTGATTCTAAACGGTACTGAGATAGCACAGAGGGGATATTTAGTGGTCAGATTGGAGGTGTCCATTACAGCTAGGACCTCAGCTGGATAAGTTACAATGGGATCTGAAACTTGACTGGCGTCAGATGTACCACAGTAGGTTCCTTAAGGGTGAACAACAGAGATGTAGTTGTTAAGTTCTAAGATCTGAAGTTCCATGGTACAGTTAGGCTTTACAGCGCAGATGCTAATGGAAAGCATGCACGCAATGATGGAGCAAATCCCAGATAAGGAGGAGTGACTGATATCACCTATATTCCAAGGGTAGCACCAACGTTATATATTGACTTGCGGAGGAGGGCCAATTTTGACTGTTAAAGAGATTTATAGCCTTGATTCCTTTTTTTAGAACAGGCATAAGTAATGTGCTGTAGTAAGGTCTTTTGGGCCAAGTAGACAAAGGAGGTATAATCTTCAAAAGTGACAGGGGGAAACTCGCGGGGCTTGAAAAAATTTCTAAACGCTGTGAGGGATTCCAGGAGGGATCTATTAGTTTCACCAGCTGAGAGTAACAACTGGTGAGCCCCCTCTGGAATCTCACGGAGCAGAAGCTGGAAAAGGAGGACGTCATCTAAGTCCTTGCCTTCAAACTTATGGCGGCCCCTAAGGTTGGAAAACGTGGTGAAGATCTTTAACTTTTTAACTGCATGTGCGTGGGAAGGTTAAGCTCGTAGTGACAGGTAATGCACACTTTATGAGCTTCTAGAGTGAGGTAAGCTACGCAACGCCCTCATAACAGCCTTTGAAAAAGGTAACATTCAAGAACAGGAGGGATACAATAGCACTGGCACATTGAATCGCTTCAAAAGGGGACAACTCTGAGAGGGTTAGTATGACTTTAGCCACCCAACAGGAAAAGAAGCTCACAATAGAATCGAGACTTTTTTCAAAAATTACTGGAAAACTGAGCGCAGGAGGTCTCAGGAGGAAAAGCGCCTGGCAAAAGGTGCCAGAACAAGGCAAAATGCCAAGCAGGAGTAAGCAACGCACCAGGTTATCTCAGTATTGTTTACATAAAGTTTTTTTAATAAAATGAAGGCCAAACTAAAGCAAACCATAAGGGACAAGAATACCTGAGAGCTTCGGAAGTTGGCGTAAATATTTCAGTGGAAAGTGGCGAAATATGGCAGAGCAGATTTGGTGAAATAGCTGCAGTATTTGGGCAGTTTTGCGCCAAAAGGGAGGGTCAGACCAGAGCTGAAAGCAGAGCCCAGCTATCATGGAAGGTTTAACCAGTATATCATTATTAAACTTGCTTAAAAAGTATGGGAAATTCAGCAAGTATTCCCTATACTTTATTGAATTTATCTGTTTATCTGAGTAAAGCAAAAGAATTTCTCAGCTTGAAAATGAATATATAGGAAGGATTCTTAGTAGTCTTAAAACAATTAATTGAAACTGATTCAAACCAAAAAATCTCACCTTTTAGCAAAATCAAAATTTTGCTAAATTTCTGTAACCTCATACTGGCATTTCTAGATATTAGGGCCCATTTTTGCCAAATTTTCCTCTATAGAACTATTTCACTCAGCTCTGTCTGGAAAATCCAGAACCTATTTTTAGTAAGTGACTTTAGAGAGGTCATTATGAAACTCAAGGGTTCTGGCCTTGACTACAAGGGCTAATTGTGCTTAATTTTGGTGGGTCGTTCTACACCATGAAAATGTCACTAAATGTGACAGTGGGAATGTCTTAATAAATGTAGCCAAACCTCAGAAGCTCCGCAGTTGTTTTGTTTTACTGTTTACAATATGAAAATAGCTTCTAATTTGAAAGGTTCAATGGTGTGATAATCTTTAGGATTATAATACCAATTAATTGAACTTCACCTTTAAAAATTTGCTTTTTGATGGCTTAGCAACAATACCATCTTTGTTGAGAGCTGCTATCACTGTTATTGAATCCTTGCTGCGTTGTTCAGCTTTGGGCGAGTGGATCAAGATGTCATTCACGTAGGCAATAGCGCAAGAATATAAGAACTCTCAAAGCATCATCAATTTGGCACTGGAAATTTCCAGAGTGTTCTTAAAACCAAAGGACATGACCTTGAACTGATATACTATATTCTGAGTGAAAAATTGCCATCTGCCACTCCTGGCCAGAGTTGACTCACACCTGATGGAAAACGTTCGGCAGATCAAGTTTTTATAATACCTTTGACTTTGAAATCGCCTGGGAAATTGCTACCTTTTAAAAAAAGAGGATATGGATCTGGGATTGTCACATTGTTCATGTGTCCATAATTTATGCATGGTCTAAGGTGACATCAGGCTTTTGTGCAAAATAACTAGATAGGACACAGGGGATGTTTTATTAACCATCCACCCATTCTTTACCATGTCGTCAATCAAGTTTTTAATGTATGGTCTTCTTCTGCCATCTATGGATATAAGGGACAGTTGATTTTAATGAGTTCCACCGTCAACTGAAAACTCAGATCAAAATTAGAGTGACATGGCATCTTAATGGCCCCATTAACGTCAAAAAGTGATTTAAGAGAGCAAGGATTATGGGCAAAGTAGGCAGCTCATGTACACTATCTATAAAATAGTATAATATTGATTATGCACTACATTGCCTGTTTCCAAGGTGGGAAGAAAGAGTACTTCACCCAAGTAAGCATTGAGGTAAAAACTAACATATTCCGCTCTAAGTCGATACTTACTGCCTGGTGGCACTACCAACCTATTCTCAAAGTCACTGGCTATAGTAACTTTAAGATTTTCTGCCAAGTGTGCTATAAATTTCTATTTGTGGACCATAAAACGCAGGGGATTACAAAGAAGGATTTTGAACATAGAGATCTGAAGTGCCTCAAGACTGAGAATCTGAGGTGACCGCAAGATTTAAAGCTTGCATTCCCTTAAGGTCATTGGAATTTTCTGTGGCACTCATATCCACCAAGTCAGTTACAGCTATCATATGTTGGCCTACTAAAATATGAATGGGAAACAAAAATTAAGCACAATCAAAGTAAACGACCCATTAAGGGAGCAACAGCTGTATCATATTTCTTAACCTGGAAGCTTTGCGGTCCTATATAGCATCTTTTGGCAAACTGAGTGGACATAGCTGCGGCCTAGAATAAGACAAAGGTGCATACTCAGGGTCCTCAGGGTCTGATAAGGGCCACAAGTTTGAAAGGTTTTCATTAACTGGATCCAGTCTACTCTTCTCTTCCACCTGAATGACATGAAAGATATGGTAAGAGTTGATAGTTAGATCTTCAAGGTCTATGGTTTTCGTCACCTTTTCCTAAAGGCGCATTGAATAATCGTGGTTTGAGGAAGATTCCTAAGAATGGTGAGGAGCCATATGAGCCATGATGAAATCTTTAAGAGCTGGACTGACGCCTGAGAAGGAGCAAACCATCTTTTTTGAAGAAATTGACCCCAAAATCTCGCACACAGTGTTTCCATTTTTACTACTTGAGCCATTAGCGAGATGGCGATCAATACACTTGCTTTTCCTTCAGCTACTTTTGGCCACTGATTGTTACCACTGGCGGCTCAAAAACAGGCTCAGATTATACAGGGTTAGTGTGCTCATTTTTCATTATCACTACTAACCCATCTTCCTTGGGATTGGATGCTGCTTTGTATGGTCGTTGGAAGGGCTTATGTGCTTTATTAGTATAAGCCCACTAGTATCCAGGTTGTTCTGATTAATGATGACTAATTTTAAAAGCCTCATTAAGCGTTGTGAGATCTTTATTCTAAGAAATATGAACACCGTCCCTACGACTCAAGAAAACATGGAAGGCTGCTATGGTAAAATAACTAGGGAGATTCATGGTGTCCATAATACGCTGAAAAGCTTGAATGTGACCTTTTAAGTCCGAAGCAAGTGACTGATGCTAAAAAAAGATTAACAGCTTTTTAATATCGCGGAAAAGGCCCTTCAAAGATTTTAGAAATGATAATGAGCAACGAAGTGGTAGGGTTTCTGAATGAACACTTTGGTATAACACTGTACGTGCCCAATATCTTGCCTCTCCCACAAAGCAACCAAAGAGGATAATGATTACTGAACCTCAGTACCACTGGTGGTACTATCAGCGCAGGCCTGAAGTTTGAACTCCTCAAGCACGACCATCACTTTACTGGCTATGTACGCTGGGGGACAAGGGGATTCCCCAATCAATGTGATGTTACAGGCCTGATAAATAAGGGAGGTGATTGTGGATTGGGTAGCACGGACTAGTAAGACTTGCTTGATGGCTTAAACAAGAGCAAATCATGACCAACAAGCAAAAAGAGCTCTCAAGCGGCCAAATTAAACTCTGTTCGTTGCTAGACTGCCTCATAGTCAAAACATCTTTTACATAGACTTGACCACTTTATTAATAGGTGGTTTATAATGTCAGACATCCAAAGTGTAAAGGGAAGGCCTGGCTTCTACCGTGGTATTCAGCCACTTAAATAATAACCATAATCCACAAGACACCACCATTATTATGAGGCAGAAAAAAACACTAGTAGATAGGTGAGGAAAGTACTGGTCGATGAACATGGACCCTGCGTCAATGGTTAATCTGAGGATGGGTACCATTGCCATCTAGGAGTGTAGCCATTGGCCACTCTCTCCCTTGTTGGTTACAATTGGCTTGTAATAAGCGTGGTTTTTGACAGGTTCGGCTAAACACAGGAGCGTTTCAGATCGATTACAGTCTTGGGATTCCTCACAATTTCAGTCAAACTATTGTACGTTTGATGCTTGCCACTCACCTAGTACCTTACCTTTTTCTTCTCCTACCTGTTCATATACCTTAAACCATAAGCGTTTATTTTTGCTTTATTAACATCTGTGCTATCACTAACAAATGGTACCTTGATGTTGATCACTGGGGTACATGATCAGCCTCTTGCGCCCCTTGCATGCCCAATACTGAGGCATCACGACGTCAATGACTAGTATTATTTCTAACATTAACACTGTGGTAAAAAATTAGGGTCCACCATTAGTCTGAGGGGAGAAACTTTAACCAGTGGAATTGTTGAATTTAAATTATATAAATAATTAACCACGGATTTTGAGTTTCAAAATATTGATATTTATATCAGGAATAAACAAAATAACACATCTTTCACAATGAAGGTTATTGGGTATTATACTATGTTCAGGGAAGTGGATGTACATGGTCATCAGTTCTCAGGGCTTGGAATCATGCTGATAATATTCTTGATTAGGTCGTTTTCAAAAATCAAAAATCCAACTTTGAGTTATGATTAATTTCGTTATCTCTAATTGCCTCAAAGCTTGTTGATTATAATGTTGTTGGACATTTGCCCTTGCAGCTGAAAACTAAGAATGTTTTAGGTTAAAAACAGCTGAAAAGGGGAAACGTTAACCATTTGCAATTCTCAGATGCCATTACAAGCAATTTTAATGAAAATGTTGACGATATCAGCCACAAGACCTTGGCTGTTTCTCAGTGGAACCCCATTAATTGGGGTAACACCAGTTTAAAACCTGCATGGGCACTAACTATAAATTAGAACGATCAGATTTTGCTGACCACATGACAGACTTTGGGGCAATCAGCAGAAGGTACTCCCCCAACCATCACCATGTCCTTCACAACACCTATGCGGGGCCACCCCTTTTTGTAGGCATGGCGGAGGTCCCCCAAGGTGAAAGTAATTTCTCTAGTGGTGATTGGTTGTGGTACATCAAAACCTTGCTACATGGGTACATTCTGCCCTAAAACCCCAACTTCCGTTTTACTTAAATAAACTCACTTTCCCCAAGGTCTGATGAGATCAAAACCCATAATACCTAAATTGGAAGAATCAAAAGCTATTCCAAACCTATCCCCAAATTCCCCCCAACCCTCAAATCAGTTTAGATAATAATTGTAGAATATTGGGAAGGGATCACTTTTCATATATACCCCGCACTACTAATAAGAACCCTAAAAATACAAGTTTTTATTAGTACAATTTTATTAAATTTTATTAAAACTTTTTGTGGGATCCAGCGGCGTAAGCACCAACAAGCATCCCAAAGCTGGATTTCTAGAATCGTCACATGTCAGCGCTCTTTCCCTAGAACTCTTTAGGTTTATGAAATTATTAAAGAAATGAATCTTCACCTGGGCTTATCCCAGATATCAGGCTTTCTCAATTACTAAAGCGCCTCTTGAAGCTTTACACATAAGAGGTGTTTTTGCACTAACATCCTTAACATTTGCGAAAACTTGGAGCTAAAGGCTATTAAAATGCTCCTCTGTAGTGAGCAATAGTGTTAAATTTTACTAGCTTTTTACTCTTTCAGAAAGTAGATTGCTTTATATTCCTTATGTAACTGCACAGGTTCTTTAGATGTGCTATTGATATTTGTTGACAAAATCTAATAAAATATGTGGGTTACTGAAAATAGTATGAAGACTAGCATCCATTTGAGCGTTTCTCAACCAAATAGATCTCCTGATCAGGGTTCTCCTTGGAACAGGTACAATCTTCCTTCAACCCACTTTGAAGGTACTGAATAAATCCACCAGATAGCAAGGGAATTCCTAATCCTTCAACTTCTCCTTTTTAGTTTTCAATTTCTGGATGCAACAGAACTTTACCTATTGATTGTAGGCTCAAAGGTTCTAAGGAACTTCTACCCTTGAGACTTAAATCCCAATTATGGCTAATAGGTCCTCTCCTTAGAAATATCCAGCAATTATAGTTTAGTGGCCTTCTTAGTGAAACTTCTACTCCTTCCTCACTCTTGTGCAGGAGTTATAAAAAATTTGAAGGTGATATTTAGCCCAGGGATATCTGGTCCCTCTACTCTAATCCTAAGAGTACTAAAAATATAATAAATTTATAATATCTATATATGTTTAAGACTAAAAAGGTTCTGATTTTATTATAATTTTCAAGGGCTTATATAGTGGATTCAGCGCTCAACTCTTCTGTTGGTTCCCTAGTTGGAGATGGCAGCTGTTGCCGCTGAATTAACTATTTAAAAATTACTAAATAATAAATGAGGCTTCTTTCATTCATTACCTAGTCAGGATCCACCGCCAACTAGATAACAATCCGCTATGGGTTGGATTTGGAGGTAGCATGTCGCAACGCCCATATCCAACTCAAGCGTAGTAACCCCATTAAGCTAGTAACCTGATTAGGTAATGGTACCCTTCCCCCATTATCAGCAAGTTGTATTGCCTAAAATGTTAACCCGCCTTTTGCTGACACCAAAAGCGTTGTTATAGCCCAGCATCTATCCAATATACCCTTAAATGATAGGCAACAAAACCTGATAAAGTTCAAAAAGTGATTGAGTTCTTTTTGCTTTTTTGACAACTTAATTGCTTGTTTATTGTCAGGGATCATCCATGCTAAAACATTAGCAATCTTCTGGATCACATTTCCGGCGGAATATTATATGTTCATTATAGCTAGTTTGCCAAACAATAGTTCATATAGAATAATAACTACCACATCCACTAACAGGGGTTTTCCCTAGTGGATAAGAAATCTTATTTTAATCAGATCAGGCGGGATAATTTGGTCATATTTAAAATCACAACACGTCTCACCACTTATACATATTATTCAATGGAAAGCAGAAACTTTAGGGATGTACGCCAACTCAAGCTCTGGTCTTAATTTGGCCATCATACTTGAATACAACTTCAGTGGAGCACAGTCTTTCTCACACTCAACGTTAATATATATGCCCTACTTGGCAATGTAGATCACCCTCATAATTTCTCCTCAATGTCACCTCTTCAGAGCGCGTTTTCCACAGCTCATGCCATGCCAGACTATTTTAATTGTTCTTTCCAATAATACATACTGAGAAACCTGTATTACCCCAGGGTTAATTTAAATGACCATTCATAATTGAAAGAATATTCTTAGGCAGCTTCCCAATTCCTTACTCCTGTAATCCCCAGGTAAATCTCACCACTTTAAATTAGAGCAGATCCTCTTGAGCTTATTTCCTGGAGCCTCTTTCCAGAGGATCCAGTTTTACCCCGTCCTGATGCTTCCAATATCCTTGTTCATTCCAGCGTCTCTGGGCTACTCACAGCGGACCCAGTTTCAACCTGAGTTGGTCCTACCAATGACAATGATCTTCTCAATCATAACTCATACCCTTCCTCATCACTTGGTAGGTGGGACCAAAACTAATGCTTTTTATTGTGGAAAATTAAAAATCAATTTTAAGCATTTCTTATATTTTTATCTTTTATTTTTCTATATTTTTATATATTTTTAATAGAACTTAACCTAATAGTAGGTTCTGAGGTTAATCTTTTCTATTCCCCTACTCTGGTTCAGAGGTTCATTTTTTAAACTTAACCAGTTACTGTGGTTCAAATGTCTTTTTCTAAGACTTAACCAACTATGATGGTTTAAAAATCCCCCTTTTGGACTTGAAAACTATTTTGGTTCAGTGATCCCCTCTTGGGACTTGAACAACACCAGGACTTAACCTATTGTATGTTCAGCGGTCTCACGGTAACATTGAAATTTTTTCTAGATCCAATACTTTAGGTATGTAGTATTGACCCTCTTCACTATATGTCCATCTATGAGGTTTCTCAACATATAGGCATCTCTCACTGACTTAGTGAAAATATCAAATGGTCCCTTCCATTGAGCCTTTTTTTCCCAACTTTTCAAAGCTTTTGACAGGTACTAATTTATATCATCCTTTGAGCGCTGGCACTTTCTTCCTCTAGTATCATAAAATGCAACTCTATTACTGATTGCATTTCCATTCAAATATGTTATTCATTTTTATCTCTAAATTGATTTTTGTCATGCTTCACTATACTTTAAGCTTTGGTTAATTATGCCAACAGATCTGAAAATGATAAGTTAATTGTGCGGATTGATGTATTATGTTTACGTTTCCATTTTTAGCTTAAATTAGTTATCTTTGTCCTTGGCTTTCCTTGCCTTATTCATTATATAATATTAATATAGGATTGAGCGACTTAATCCACAATATCTGGATTAATGCCTTCGTTTTTACCTCATCTAATGCCTCATACCTTAAGACTACTCCTAGAGGACCTAGTTGTAACCTGAGCTGGCGCTGCCATTAATTATTCATTAAAAGCAGATGTCTAGTGGAACAGGTTCTCCTGAAATGCTCGATTGTTCTGCATCTAAACAGCAAACATTTTCCCAAATCTTATGCATATTCATTCTCCTCTTGAGGCGTCACAAGATTCACATTTCTCTTTATTTTCTCCAACTTTAGGTGGTAAGTAATCCAATTGCACCACCTTTCCATTATTACTTTTTCAATTTGTCAGTCCACTTTGAACCATATGGTTTCTTCTCCATCAATTCTTGATTTTGTTAAGTTGGTTCTTTTTATTACTTTCTAGAACGTCATCTTCTAATTTCGCCATAGTATAAACCTTATTAGCTAGAATTCCATTATCTTCATTATTGTTGACTTGTGTCACTGACTTCAACATATCCTATGGACAGTGTCTATTCCGTCCAAAGCTTCCTTATTTCATTATTGTGGAACAGTCTGAATAGGTTCAACTATTAAAATTGCTCTTAAACCTCACTACCCCAGTAGTGATCATCAATGTTAATTTTCAAAATATCATTACTCTTTCAGGAAGTAGATTGCTTCAGCTCCCTTATGTAACTTCACAGGTTCTTTATATGTGCTATCAATATTTTCTGAAAAAATCTAATAAAATATGTGGGTGACTGATTATAGTATGAAGACTAGTATCCAGTTGAGCGTTTCTTAACCAAATATATCTCCTGCTCAGGGTTCTTTTTAGAACAGGTACAATCTTTATTCAACCCTTTTTGAAGGTAACAAATAAATTCCTCAGAAAACAAGAAAAATCCTACCCTTCAACTCCTCCTCTGGAGCTGTCAATTTCTGGACGCAACAGAACTTAACCTACTGGTAATAGGCTCAGAGGCTCTATCTGAACTTCCATTATTGAAACTTAACTCCCAATTATGGCTTAGTTCCTCTCCTTGACTTACCCAGAAGTTATAGTTTAGTGACCTTATTGGTGAAGCTTCTACTCCTTCCTCACTCTTGATTTAGGAGTCGCGGAGAACTTTATAGTAATAATTAGCCCAGGATACTTGTTCCCTCTATCTAGTCCAAGAGTACTAAAAAATACATTAAATGTATAATAACTGGATATGTTTGAGACTGAAAAGATTAATCTTTATTTTAGTATTTTAAGGGAATATAGGGGTTTTGGCGCCCAACTCTTCAGCTGGCACCCCAATTGATAACGGCAGTCATCACCATTGAGTTACCCTTCACAAACCGCCTAAATGATAAAGGAGGCTTCCACTCATTCATCCACCTATTTTGGGTCCATCTCTTATTAGATAACAATCCACTATGGGCTAGATTTGGAGGTATGTGTCCCAACGCCCTCATCCTACGCCAGTGGATTAACCCCAATAAGCAGCACCTGCTTAGATTGTGGGACCTTTTACCCAATTATCAGCAGTCGCATTGCTTAAAAAGTTAAACACCAGTTTCTGACACAAAAAGCGTTGTCATAGCCCAGCAAGAACTCAATATAACTTTAATTGATAGGTAACAAACCTTAATCAACTTTTACAATCAATTTATCAATGCTAAAACTGACAACTTAATTGCTTGATATTGTTGGGGATCATCCCCTGATGAAACATAACTAATCCAGCGGATCAAAACCCTGGCAAAATACTTAATGTTCAATATGGCTAGTTTTCCAAACAATAGTTATCATATGGAATGTTAACCCTCACATCCATTAGCGAGATTTTTCCCTAGCAGATAAGAAAATTTATTATAATCAGCCCAGGCAGGATAATTTGGTAATATCTAGAATCCAAACAACATTATAAACAATTTAAATTTGAGACAGAATTACATAAAATTCTGTACTAATTGCTCTGAAATTTCAGGAACAATAATAGCTTAATGCCTGAAAAGGGAATTTGTAATAGGGGAAAATAGATGGGGAGGGGCTGCCACTACCCATCTCTCATCCAGAGTATGCCCTAGATCAGTTAACTGAGTGAGTGAGAGAGCCTTAAAATTTGAATCCTTTTTGTTCTAAGTGATGCAAACCCCTGTCCAGTTTGATAGCTTGAGTCTTGAGTTTTACAGGATCTGGCCAAGGCTTTTCACAAGCCCTGTGGTATATGTATAGGTTCATATATTTTTTGAATGGTAATCAGCGCGTATTTTTCCTATTCTACTGGCGTCAATCCATATCCCAATATTCAACTGTCATGTCCATTTCTGAAATTTAGCTTAATACTCCATGAGTTTCAAGGCATTGTCAATGTGCGGTGGGGGATAGAATACCTTTTCGTCAGATCATTCAATATTTAGCAATCCATGACTGTGCGGTGAGTCCCAACATTCTTTCTCACTAGCAAAAGGGGCGATGCACAAGGAATCTTGGAGGGGAATAAAGAGTATACATTCATAAGTTTCTGTAGTTCTTTCAATATGACATCTTCCTTGCTCTTGGAACAGCTGTAGGTATTTGATTGAAAGGCTTGAAGCCTCTTGTTTCATTCTTGTAAACTCCTTTTGAGTATAAGCCATAATCTTTAGGCCTCTGCTGAATTTATCTGACTAACGATCCAAGAGTCCATTAAGTTTATACTCTTCCTGTATAAATTCTCTTGAAGCTCAATATCTTTAATGCTGGCAATAGTGTGAACTAAACTAATGTCAGTGTAGAAGTACATTTTTGCTTTTGAAACAGTTTGGACCTTCTTGATATTGACAGGGTGCTTGAAAATTTTAAAAAAGACTATAATTTCTTTTTAGTAAGTAGGAACGTAGAATCTAGGAATTACTCTGAGATACTGCTCTCTGGATCCTTTGGGACAGTAAATATTGAGCACCATCTGCTCTGTAATTTAATACTGATGTTGTCCAATATGATCTTCTGTCCTCCGGGAAGTAGATCCATCTCTTTGCTAGAATATAAGGGCAAACCAGACTCTTCTACGGTCAGTGGTAGCTGCTTTGTTCCCTTCATCTTTGAAGTATATCTGGTCAGGTAAATGGAATGCTCAGTTTTAACTAAGCATATTTGCTTCTTTCCAATTTATTTTCACCTCATATTGGAACACAAGTGACATCTAGTAGTTGAGAAGAATGACTTAACTCTGGTTGAAATCAATGATTCTTCCAAATTCAACAAGGAACTGCTTCCTATGAAGATATTGCAATGATCATTATAAAGCACCATAGCTGGAGTAGACAAGACAATGAGTTAAAATTCAAGGGTAATGCGGAATAAGCTTCAATTGCTTTGGTGAATCAGGCCTAACAGTTTTGAACTTGCCAGTAATAGATGTCTAGTGCAAACTTCAGCCTTTTTATGAGCTTAAAAGACAATGTTGACTGGATCGCTTGTATCTAGTACTTCTAATATTGTATTTTAAGTATATTGATTTCCACTTTTATAATGCATTTGTCAATAGTCATGCCCACGAAGATAATGGTACTTACTGTATGACTAAATTCTACTAACTCCTCAGGAAGGACTCCTTGCAAGCCTTAGGTAACTTGTGGTCTTCAATTGAAATCTTCTAAAATTTGTTTTCCTTATATTTTCACCATACTAAGAACATGTCAATGATCTTAGTGGGCTTGGAAGCTTGATCCAAGTAAGACTATTCAGTAGGATCAAACTTTGCTTGGCTAGGTCTGAGGCATGCGGGCACAATCACTTCACTTGGAGCTTTAGTGACTAAGTATCTTAAATTAACCCATGAACATGGCTTCTCTTCATCAATTCCCTTGGTGTGGTGTGTGGCCCAATTGACTGATCTTACGACATCCTCTTTAGGTTCTTCTTTTTTCTTTCTTTAGATTAGGAAAACTTCTTCAGAAGTGTCCTTATTGCTGACAATTGTTGCATTTAAACTTGGAGGATTTTATCACTTCTGTTTGACTAGTATTAAGTCTTCTCCTTAAACTTATCATAACGACTTTGAGCAGTGTAAACAGCCTTTCAATCAGGGCGGCGTAGCTGATGATTCTGATGTCTTGACTCCATCTTATATGCGTCTTTAAGGTCAATCAAGGCCTCCTTAATGGCCTTAAGAGATTCAGTAGGTTTCATGGCCAAGGTCACTTGCATCAGGAGTTGTGGATGTAATCCCAGCAAACTAAGCAAGACGGTCTTTGTGCTGATCAAATCCAAGGTTCTAGTAGTCCAACGCTGATGTGCCTTAGTAATACCAGTTTGCGTAGTCCACAACTTGATTCAGAATTCTTCATTCTAATTACAAGAAATTCTTGCTTCATACCTTAAATGTCTTGTGTGCTTCCAAAAAAGCAATAAGAATCTCTTTAATTTCAACCCAAGTGTAACGGGGTCAAAGAATAGCCCCAAGCACCTCCTGTGCTTCTTTGCTCATAAATCTTTAAACATGATGAGCTTTTTTCTTGTCGCTAGCACCATCCATGCTCTTTTGTATAACTGAAGAAATCCGGTTACAGTTCTATAATCATGTGTAAACTTAGTCTTATATGGGTAAAAATTGGGATCTTCTTCAGTTTACTTTTGATGTACTGGTTGTAACACCATCACTGGTGTGTTAAAACTGGTAGTGAGTTCTCCTAAATCATGTAACATTATGGGGCTGGAAGATGTCCCAATTTCATGTTATTCACATCCTCCTTTTAAGAGATCTAAATGGTCATTATGGCTTTCTGTCTTAATAAAATTGAGTTTAGGCTCTGAATGGATTCATTGTTCTCACTCTCCAAGAACTCCAACTATTATTGCACTTAAGTCATATCCAGCTTTTTTAGTCCTGTCTGGTGCTAAATATGTTATGCCTCTTTTTAGCTCAATAGCCAATTGAGCTACACACGGCTCTAAACTCAATGAAAATTTTGAACATACTCTCCAGATTCAGATTTTCTGGAAGTTTCTCTCCATGATACATTCCATGGTATCTTTGTAGATTTCTCCACAATTTCTTAATGGCGCACCTTGTAGTGAGCACCAGTTATTGCTAAAGTAGCCCGCTTTCTCAGGGGGTGCTGATGGAAGGGGTTGATCCACTTTTGATTAATCATTTGTTTGTTCACAAGGTGCGCCATAAGGCGAATTAAGAGTCTTATTCTTGAATACATAGGACTTAATCTCATGGTTCTGAGCGTTTACAACCGTTTCAAGTCCTTGGAACTATGCATATTGGGGCTACTCCAGAGCGCACCAAAACTCTCATAACCACTGCTGACAACATGAAAGTTAAGTCCAAACTTTTTACATTAAAGCTATACTTGGAGTTTTTAGAACCAAATAAGTTGGCAATAACAAAAACAGATTCTGTGAAAATTGTCAATTCTTATATAACTATAGGGAGTATATGTAAACGTAAGCAATTTGGGATGTTTGGAATAGGACTTGATTCATATTAAGCCAATTCTTCTCATAAGCAATTGTATAATTATAGCTTGGTTTCAGAGCCATCATAATCAAGTTTCTTGATCTTCTGGTATTTTTTGGCTTCTTTCATAGATTGTATTATGTAGCTTTACCTGTTTGTGAATGAATAGATGTTGCTTTGATTTTGACAGTGGCTCTTAATGCTCTTATGACCCTTTTAGTCTTGCAGCTGTTTTGATACTTTGGTCTTCTCAACTGATGGAGTTTTGCAAAATAATTTGCTTACCATTTTATTAAAAGTATTCAAGGTGGGTCGATCTTAGGACAAATGTACCACACCAAGAATTTTTCTAGCCAGTACAAGTTTCAAACTTGTATTGAACAAAACCTGCACTAGGGTGGAAGCAGGAATTACCCAGTCAGGCTAACCACCCTTTGCTTACCATTTAATAATATTTGCAATAATAAGCTTTTATAAGTGATTAAGCGCTCATTGGATGGGGTCCAATAATTCTCTCATCAATGTTGGTTTGCTTCAAAAGGTATATAAAGGGGTTCCTCCAAGGCGTCATCTGCAAAGTCATGCATATAGTCATTAAGACCAGTATTTTTTCAGGTCCACTGACATCAGGGCAACCAGCTGTCAAATTACTTTTCCAGTAAGGGGGTATATAATGGTCTATGTTGGTAGTAATCTCTGGCCCTTCAAATCCTATAAAAAGTGCTTCAGAAATTCAAAACGCTTTATTTTCTGGCTGTGTTATCAGAGACTTGATTGCTGTTCAGGCAAGTAGATTGCTAGTACAACTAATAGTATTATTGAAATGGGGTTTTATGAAGGGAGCTTTCCATAGGTCAGGGAATTAGCCCCTGCAGTTTAAACTTTTATCAACAGCTATATTAACTTCACTGTAGCTATAAGACATTTTATCTATACCTAAGTCAATGCAAACATATTTTTATAACCTTCATCAGCTAGATGTAGTAAAAGGAGACTATTAGCCCTTTTGTCATCTTTGTTTGATATCAATTTATGTGATGCAAGATTTGATAATTCTAGAATCGTTAAATTCAGCCCTCAAGCTAGAGATCACTTAATAAGTTCTGTGGTCTTATCATTTCCAGGATGTCCAGAAGAAGGATATTAAAAAGCTTCTTTAAAGATCACTTCCTTGAAGGCCCAATGGGATTCACAGTTGCTTTTTAAGAATGACTTCAAGTAGTAGCAATTTCTTTCGTTTAGTAGTTCATTATTACTTATGAATATTTGCTCTATTAAGGGTAATCACCAAATAATGTCTGAGAAAGCCATACTCAATCAGGATCACGAATTTCATCATGTTAGTTTAAATGGCAGCAGCACTGGCGGATCTGATGGGTTCCTTTTTCTTTTGTTTTAAATAACACTTTTGTGCTATAAGTTTCACCTAAAGCATATCCAGTGAGAGATTAGGAACCAGTAAAGGGCGTGAACATGTTACTATCCCTCTCAAAATTATAATTAATCCAGATTAAAATATCATTGGCATGGTTTGACATTGAAGTATATTTTATGTAGTAATAGATATTCAATAGGGCTCTATGGTTGTTGCAGACAATGAAATGTTATTTATACCTATTTAGATGGTAAAACCAATGCTATACATATTCTACTATAACAATAATCTCTATATCATAAATTCTTTGGTTTAAATATACCAGAGACATTTTCTTTATATGTAAAAATGGCTTACTCCAACTTCTTTTCCTATAAAAAGAGCTTTATAGAGAGGTTTGAAGTGACAATGGCAACAATAAAGGGACAGTTATTTCTTTCTTTACATACAGATTGATTGAAGGTTATGACTTAACCTTTTTTAAGTCAAAATCACAATCAGTCGACTAACATAGGGTCTTTTTGCCTTTATGAAGGTTAAAAGAGGGGTATTAAATCTTACAATAACTTGTAATACTTGCTGTCACAATTAAAATTGGGACTGAAGCTATCCTATGAAGGATTTGCGATAATTTCCAATAATTTGGTCATGTAGGAAATTGACTTGAAACTGACATTTATAAACGTAAATCTAAGATCCATTATTTTTTTTAGTACTAGATGGTCCCATCTAAGATCCATTATTAGTTAATATTTATCAATGTTATATAAGCTTGTGCTGGAACATGATAAAAGCAATTTCCTAGGTACCTCTCAACTAGGATCTTTCACTTATGTCTGCGTTAAATCCCAAATTAGAGTTTTAACTGGCTGGAATTGTAATAAGTGACGATTTTCTATTATCATCCTATTGTTAAACATAGTATTAGGAACTGGAGCTTTTCAATAGGTTTTGTCATTGTTAGTTAGTGATTTCTTACCTGTCACTAAAGTAAGTTGATTATTGTCAACTTTTGACTTTGAGGTAGGAAATGTCACCCATTTAAAATCATGAACTCTGATATTTAGCTCTACCTCTGACATATGTGTGGTGAATTTTAAGGAAATTACAGGTCCCTAAAACATTTCCAGTTCATTAGATAAGACACTTTTTTAAAATTAATTAACCTCCATAGTTTCTGGAGCATTCTTTTGTCAGAAAAATGATGATATCACTAAAGATAAATTTATTTTTTACTAGTATATGCTTTATTGAATTTGTGCTAATCTTGTGTTCCATAAGGGGTACATTGCTTATCACTAGAATAATCATTTAAAGATAGAATTAAGGCAGAATCCTCCTAAGCTACTATGCAGGATCCCATGATTTCACCTAAGATCACATCAATGAACTTTAGAAGAAGGCGGGGCATAAAAAGATGATGGTATGGCCATAGACGTTAGATTCCTTTATGAGTAGATAAGGCATTAGACCAAATTTTTGTTTTTCTTGATGTGGATTTGATTGAGACATATACATAGTATAATCTGCCAGACAAATTGGCCTTCTTAAGCATTGTAAAAAAGTTTTTTATTCTGATAGAAATGGTAGAGTGCCTTATACCATCCTTTTGTTCAGCTTTTATAGTCAATGCATGATCTGAGTGATCCAACCATTTCTTTGATAGAACAACATAGGAGAGCACACTGGAGTTGAGATACTATAAAGATCATTTAACAAGAATGTTATTATACCACATATAACCCCTCCTCTTACCTCATCAACAGAGGATAAATTGATGAGGGTAGGTTAATAAGGCCAACTAATTCTTGGAAAAAAGTCAAAGCTTCTATTAGCAGGTTAAGTCAGGAACCTTAGAGATGTTAAACATGCTTTCATATCTTTTATTACTTTCTGTTAGGGTAATGGGGTATGAAGGTGTTGCATTAAGTTACATAGCATCTATAAATCCTTTAGTAAAGAGCTACAACTTAGTTAGGACCCATATAGCCATTATTAAGGGACAGTATTGTGACAATAGTTTGCTCTTTTATTTTAATAACTATATTTCTTTCCACAGATTATATGATAACCAAATATTCCATCATCATACGCTTAAAATACAAATGTATAGGAGGCAATTATTGCAGAAAAAGTCTCCCCAAACTTTTTATACCCATTTGGAGGGCTACGATATATGTCACTTGTTGACTGGTAATTAGTTATAATGCACCATCTTTGTTTAGCTGTTCTAAACCTTAAGATATTAAATCTTCCCCCAGATTTTGACAAATCAAGTTTTTAGGTGAAACTGGTGTCAACCAGCGTAATAAATTAGTATCTTTGACCATAAGCCATACAGGTTAACAAGAACAAGAAAAAAAGCAGTTTAAGGTTTATTTCATAAGAGATGAAAAAGCAATAGTCATATCACTATCAGTAATAATAGCAAGGGTATCATCAAGGGGCTTGGAAAAATGCTTTCTCACGAATCTGGCTCCTAAAGTGAGATTTAGATGTAATTGGATAATCCACTGTTGGGATTTTTGCCCATATTCCAGCCTGCTAGTTACCAGGAAATGCTAGGGGATAATTCCCTAAGGCGAGGTGAATTGGAAATTGGTTGGCCCAAATTTCGGATTAACTATGTTCAGGGGATTTTGGGATATTCGCCTGGTAATATCCTTCAATATCTATCTAGACAAATACTTAGGATCTTGTAGGGAGGAGTTGCCAACAAAATAGGGGCATCTGATAGTGATTAACTATTAGGTGTACTGATTGGGATCAGTTGGGTTTTATCACCAACTGATTGGGAATGAGTAGCAAGTTGTGAGGCGAGTGATGCCGCCTGCAACTAGCAAATGATCAGTTGGTGTGTGACCTGCCTTAATGGGTAATAAGTCCCATTACCTAAGAAGGTCGCTAGCCAAATATGATTGGTTCACTTGGATTGAGAGGAAAACGTTAGGGACACATTTTCTGACTCTTTCCATTTAGATCTTGAGGATGTCCAATGATGGAATCTTAGCCAGAATATGGAAGGCCATCACTGCCGAGTTGAGGAGGGGTGATCAATGGCAATGGCTGCCGTTTCATTAAAGAGGTGTCAACCAAGGGTTAGATGACCAAATTCCCACTATAAGTTCCTAGAATTCACTCATAATAAAAAAAAGTATTTACAGAAACAGATAATATGACAGTATTTTATCAATATAGTTTTCAACCAGTATACAGTTTAAGTAGTAAACTATTATCAGCTTTCAATTTTCTATTCTTCTCAAGGATATTATTGCTATGTGCAATAATTGGGAGACTCTTAGGGAAAAGAGTAAATATCTGAGTGGGGATAAAGAGAAGGAGAAACAATAGGGGATTGCTGCCAACTGTGTGTTGAACTGAAGAGACTGTCACCAGGGAATCTCAGAGAATATCAGGTTGGACAGAACGAGGGAACGAATCCCTAGATCATGACATCTCAAGTATTTCAAGCAGGAATACTGGCCAAGCTTTGGGCTGAGATATAAGAATTCCACTCAACTATGGATAATAGTCGTCATACTATTATCAACCAATAATCAAATATACTATATAACGCAGACAAAATGCACAAGAAACTGAACCTGTCAGTAATAAGTTTATTGGTGTTGTTTTCCAATAATAACCAAAACCAGTAAATTTTTACAAGTTTGTGCTCACTGCAGGGGTGTAGTTGAGATAAAGAACTTATAAGAATGTCATACAAAGACACTATACGCAGACTGTAGATGGAGTTAGCCAATGTGAATCAGAATGCCCTAAACACAGCGGATCATCAGGAATTTGCAGCCTTTAAATAACGAGTCACCAAGATGGAGGAAGGGAATGATCTTGTTGCAAGTTTTGGGAATGTGTTACTTAGGAAAAGTAACTTCATTTAAGAAAAAAGAAGGGGACCTCATCTGAGAGGTCTTATATCTGAAAACAGAATTAGAAGCGGATTGTGTTCATTTGAGAATAATTTAGTGTGGTATAGAGTGACTGACCAAACAGAAAGAGGAACTTAAAACTCACAAATGCAGTTGTGAGTCAGATATGGCTCTGTGATGCCAAAGAAAGAAGTGCTCACATGATAATTGGGAAGTTGAATACCCCAAGGAACATGCATCCCGCTTTTGCTGCCTTTTCAGAGATGACGCCCAAAGTCACTCAAGTTAGCTGAGTGGCTGAACCAAAAGAATCGGCCAGAAATAACTCAGAGGAATTTAAGGCAATGCTGAAATTGCCAACATTCTATCAGGATAACGCCTCAGCATTTTTTAACTGTTTGATATGACCATGTATGGCTACGGGGATCATCAAAAGGCGTTGATGGTCATAATTGCCTAGACACCAACTGTCAGAACTTAGTGTTAACTCACCTGGAGGGGGACAGATGGTCATATGCTGAGGAAAAGGTGCCATCATGAAGGAATTTTAGAGTTCAATGCGCATGTCAAAGTGCAAACAGGAGTTTATGGGATCCAGTTCCATAAAGAAAAGTCTTTAGAAAGCTTTGCAGATCAGTTCCACCAGGAGTTGCAGATCCTGATTGGAGCAAAGGTACTAGATGACTTCGATGCCAAAATCGCCTTACAAGCGGCCCTTCAGTCCTATTGCAATTTTCATCGCATGATGTCTTCTGTGTTTAAAATGGAATTAACTACCTCTCAAATGGTAGATAATTTGAAGATTTTGGGAGCAACATTTGATGTCCCAAACAGAAGTTTCAAATTTAATCCGGTATACAATTTGAATCTCACAAAGGGGAACAAAGGAGTTAAAGAGACAAACAACTGAATCGTTCCAGGGAATAAGCCCAAAGAATTCAGATGAGTGAATAAGAAGGAAAAGGTCTGCTACCAATGTGGTGGAAAAGGACATTTCGCCATGCACTGCAAGAAGCTAAAGTATCAAATCAACGTGGTCCAGGAGAAAGAGTCAGCTGCCACTAAGGAATTGGGAAAAGGTCCCGCAGTCTATATGTAGAACAGTCTAGAGCTGCGGAGAATCCTGTTTCTCCTGACATCATAACCAAGGAAATTGATATCAGTGATCTGTTTGTGGACAACAATGTACAGAATCAGCTGTATCAAGTGGTCAATTTGGATGTAAATGCAGTGACCAGATCTGGGGTGAAGGGAATCGACCCCAAGATAATCAAGGAAGTTTCCAGGCTGTATGCATGACAACAGGTGGACAAGATCTGAACCACCGAGAATCCTGAAGAATTGTCTGAAGTCTGATTAGATGAGGCCAAT
The DNA here is from genome assembly GCA_022478985.1 of Massospora cicadina. Lineage (NCBI taxonomy): Eukaryota > Fungi > Entomophthoromycota > Entomophthoromycetes > Entomophthorales > Entomophthoraceae > Massospora > Massospora cicadina. The sequence goes on from JAKSZP010002697.1 coordinate 111,717, forward strand.
CTATCAATCCCTCTCAGCATGATAAAAGAAATCATTTCCTGATTTATTGGTAAGAATTATTCACACCCTCAATTCTGTTAATAACGCCACTATACACTCAGTAAACACTATATTACAATCCTCCAAGTGTACATATATAGGCATAAAAGTGAATCAAGTGCAGGTGAGGGCGATTGTTGACAGCGGAGCACCCATCAACATTGTCTTGACCAGGCTGGTAAAGAGGATGAAGATCTCACCGGACTTGGAACATAAGAAGGAGTATGGGACAGCTGGGTTGAACACCACCATCTCCTGTGGAGCGTATTGTGCTTTGCCATTATGATTTGGGTCATTGGTGGTATCTGCGCCAGCAATAGTTTTGGTTAATCAAAATATTACATTCTGATAGGAATGGAGTTTCTACACAAATTTGGAGTTAAATGTAACTTTGAGGATAATACGTTGACCATATTGGGTCAGACGTTATCATTGGTATATCAGAAGAATGGTGAAGCTCCGCTGAATAGGAGAAACAAATTCATCAATCTAGTATACAATGATGACATTGTCCTGATTCGATGCCAATTAGTTGGTCAGAAGTGAATAGAAATGCTGATGGAAATCCTAGAGAACGGAGGAATTCCACTAAGGATCAAGAATGAGAATACCATACCGCTAGGATTGCAGATGCTAGTCAACATAGGGTTGACATTGGAGATAACTGAGCTGTTGTATGGGGAGGTCAGAAGCCCCTGGAAGAAGTCCAGAGTGGAGCCTTGGGTGGCTCCTGGGATAATAATGCCAGGCCATGGAGAAATTTGTGTTCTCCTGGCGAATTTAAGTGAAAAACTGATGAGGATCAGGAAGAATTAGATCATTGCGTTTGTTCATCTGATCCCAATGGCCAAATTGAGGAGATTACATAATTTTGGGACTCTAAATGAAATGGGATTATTGGCTGGGGTAACCAAAAGTATCAACCTATTGGTTGATTGGGAGCAACTTGCTGATCTGTTGGAAGGCCAGCAAGAGGAGGTGCTCAAATTGTTTGAAAAGTATCAGGAAGTATTTTCTCAGGACAACCACGATTTGGGATGCTCAAGAGATGTAATCCATAAGGTTGACACCGGGAAATATTTTCCAATCAGGATGAGACTAATTCAATGATTGAAAGTGGCTGAAGCAGTAGTGGAAGATGAAATCAGAAAACTAGTGAAGCATGGTCTTCTAGTTCCATCATCAGGTCCCTGGGTGAGTCCAATTCTAATTGTGAGGAAAAAGTATGGCTCCAACCGGGTGATCAACTACCAAAAGCTGAATAAGATTATGAAGAAAGATTTGTATCCCTACCAAGAATTGATGATGTGCTAGACCAATTGGGAGAAGCAAAGTATTTCTCCATGATGGACCTGATCTTGGGATATTGGCAGATAGACTTGCCAAAAGAAGACCAAGAAAAATGCATGATTATTACCGCGCAGGGGCTATACCAACTGACGAGGATGCTCCAGGGTCTATGTAATGCGCCTGCAACGTTCCAGAGGGCCATGGATGCTATATTGAGTGACTTGAAGTTTTCTTGCGTCCTGGTATACTTGGACTATATCAATGTGTTCATTAGGACGTTTACTAATCACCTAAACCATTTGGAAGAAGTATTCAAGTGACTGTCCGTGGATAACCTAAAAATTAGGCTGAATAAGTGTCACTTTTTCAAAAAAGAGTGGGAATATCTGGTATTCATGATCAGCTCTAGTTGATTTCATCTGCAAGCCCTGAAGATAGAAGCCATAGAATGGATGGCTGTGCCAAAGAGTGTCTGAGACATTCAAGTATTCCTTGGGATGGTCAGATACTACAGAAGATATATGGGAATTCAATTGAATAGCTTAGCCCTTATTCCATCTGTTGAAGGATCTGAAAAAAGGATTCATATGTAATGAAGAAACCCAGGAATCCTTTGATGAGCTACACCGTTATCTAATATATTCTCTGATTTTGAAATATCTGAATTTCAATCAAGAGTTTGTTATACAAACCAATGCTTCGTTAATGGCAATTGGCGCCATACTAAGCCAAGTAGACGAACTTGGGTACAAACATCTGGTGGTGTATGTGATCCAGACACTCTCAGCCGCTGAGAGGAACTACACCATAACTAAGTGTGAATGCCTTGCAGTCATTTACACCTGCAAGCAGTTTCAGGTGTACATCCATGGAACGCACTTTAAAGTGGTGATGGACCACTCTTTGTTGCGTTGGCTCCATAATTTAAGAGAACCAGAAGGACAACTGGCCCGATGGGCACTTAAGCTACAGGCTTACAATTATGAGATTGTCCACCAAGCAGGGGCTTCTCACCAGAATGCGGATGGCTTATCGCAGTTACCAATGGTCCAGATGGTATACCCGCAGGTGGATGAGCTATTACAGAGGATGGTCGATGGAGAATTTGGGAATGAGCCCTGAGAAATCCAAGGTGTGCTTCAGAAAGTGATGGAAAACACCAAGACCATGGATGGACAAGTGTTTAAGACAAATAATGGGAAGCAGTTATTATTCCTGAAGCCATTGGAAAGAGCAGCTATCATTCAAGCCACTCATAAGGTTGTCAGGCATGGAGGCCTGAGAAAAACAACCAATCATATTTTCCAGTACTACTACTGGGATCCAATCAACTACAATATCGCCGACTATCTAGCTTGTTGTGTGGAGTGCCAGCTGCACAAGCCACATAAGAATACAACTGTATACTGACTGGTCCGCTCTGGATTTGCCTGGCATACTGTGTCCATTGACATAATGGGACCGCTAATGATGAACACAGGGGGAGTCAAGTACATAATAGTTGCCATTGATGATCTTATAAGATGGGCGAGATGAAGGCTCTGGTGAAAGTAGATCCTACCAGCACCACAAAGTTCATCCTGGATCAAGTAGTATATTGACATGGATGTCTGCAGGTCCTGCTTAGGGATAATGGGACAAACTTCACATCTCATGTGATCCTGCAATTTAACGAGATAATGGGGATTAGAGGAGTCGTATTAGTACCCTACTGGCCAGAGATTAACGGACTGGTAGAACGAGTGAATGGAACGCTGGACATGACACTGAGGAAGCTGGTCGCAGGAAGAACTTCTGCGTGGGGAACGTACCTGATTTCAGTGACATTCACCTACAATATCTGTCACCATACGGCGACGGGAAAAATGCCGTTTGAGTTGTTATATGGGAGGTAGGCTGCGTTGCCACCAATCCTATATTCAGTGGTGGAACCAATAATGGGATGAGTGCCTAACAGTACTTGAACTGACTGATGAATATCCTGATCCATATTCAATCACAAGCATTCAATACTATGTTGAGAAAAAGGATATAAGCGAAATTGACAGACAATAAGAAAAGACAAGCCTTAGCAGAATATTGAATAGAAGAAAAGGTAGCCAATTGCAATATTCCAGGTTTCAGAAGAAGAAACAAACTAGATGCATTGTGGTCAAATCTGTTTGAAGATTTTGCCAATATGGCAACTGATGCCTATGCCATCAAGAATCTCTTGGATGGAAGACTTGTAGATCAAGTCCATGATAAGTATTTGAAGCAATGGATTGATGAAAAAAATAAAAGTGTTCCCAAAGGATGATGAATCATTAAATTATTAATGTCCTGATGATTAATCAAGTCCAAAAAAGGACCTCTGAACCAATCTATATGATTAAGTTTGAAAAAAGGACCTCTGAACAATAGAAAACTGGTAGGCTTAAGTACCCAGGACCCAGTTTGGGGGAAAAAAAATAAAAAGATGAACCACTGAACCAAAAAAAGGTCAAGTCCCATGGAAAAAAGAAGAATAAAAATAAAAAGATTAATAAAAGATATTGGAAAAAAGATTTTAAACCGCATAAAAAAATGATATAGTTTTATAATTTTTATTACTAAAAATTATTCTCAATATGGGGATGATTCCACCTATGTCGACTCTTGGGGGAGGGAGGATGGATTGCAGTAGTAATGAATAGCCCATCAAAATCGATGTGAGATTAGATAAAAGCAAGGGCTAGATCTACACAAAACCAAGTTCTTTGAGTGGACGGAAATCCCTGCAAGAAAGTGACTAGGGGAAGGGAAATTGAAATGTTAGAAGAAGCCAATTGCAAAACCCCAGAATGGGGAGAAAAAACAGGATATAAAGAGGATTTGATGAATAACCCTAAGTAATCCTGATATGGTACCAGAGCTGGAAGATTAGTCTTGAGCGCCTGACAACGGGCTTCATCAAGAACACTGGACATATGGTCTGACAGCAAACAAGGGATGCTTGACAGGGGTTGTTGAACTATGACCCCTACTAATGCCATCAGCAGAAGAACTGATGGGAAGCGCTGGAGATGAGATAGTTGCGCAGGGAGCAAATGGCATCCTGCAAGTGACGACTATGGGCTTCTCAGAAGCTGAAGCTGAAAAAACAGTGAAACCCAGGAGAGGCTGGAAGCTTCATGGACCAACTTTGAAGAACTTGGCAAGCAAAGCGAAGAGCATAAGTGGCAATATCCCAATCTAGGATGTTCTCAAGCTTGGAGGGATTCAGCGCTAGGGACAAAGCCTTGGTGATTTGGGCCCATAATTTGGCATAGGGGAGCTTAAAATGAATACTGTTACCGATGGTGAGCTTGGTAGCCAAGACAGTGTGTTTGTAGTATTGTCCAAGTCATAAGAGGAACTCAGGAAGCAGGTCTGACCTGTAAAGCAAGAGCGATCAAGAGAAAAAGGCATAATCTCCAGAGCATCCACAATGATGGTCAGTGCATCTGCAAAAGGAGCTGAATCCAGGAGAGTTTTGAAATACAACTCTGGAATTGACAATAGAGGAAGAATCAGCTGAGAGTTGTTTGAAATGATTGCAAGCCTGGTTTTGGAGGGATTGGTTACCATTTCTGGTAATTTGATGGAAGGACTAGCCGCTGGCGCCAGACTAGGTGTATGAGTCCTGGAAGGACCATAGAAGAGGTTCTGTCACATATCCCAACTCATCTGCTTAAAGAGCCAAATATCTTGATCAGACAAACAATTTAGAAGCTGCTGGTACTGCGACTTGGAATTTTACATATGACCTGGATGAGAGGGGTATGTCAGACTTATATGGAAGTCAGCATCATGCACTCTACAATCCATTAAGCTCCAATTTCAGAGAAATTAAATTCAAAAATTAATGGGATAAGCTCTCCAAGAGAATAATTAAGAATGACTTGAGCTAATAGGTTATAAGAGAAATAAAGGTGAACATAAATAAGTATTCTTAATTTAGCCACAAAATGAACATCAATGGCAAGAGTCTCCTGTCTAGGATGAGGAGAAAATCAGGAACTTGAGGAGCCAGACCAAGAATCCTGAATATGACAGTGGCTTATATACCCTGACAGGGGAAACTGGAACCCAGGACTAATATCATTGTTATAAAATTGGTGGTATCCCTAGATATACCGGCGGATTTTTCACAGGGTTTGACCCACTGAGCAATCAGAACCAACAATATGATGATTGTTTTCCACAAAACAACAGAATAAACTTATAAATAAATACTGAGCACTTGCTAACAACCTCTTTTAATCAATATACTTAATACCGCGTATTCTTTTTAGTCCGCTTACCCTAAACTCACTTAACAACAACCTCCTCTTAATTTCCCATCTCGCTTATATTACAGTGGCTTGGACGATACCACTCTCATAGCTTGGACTATTCAGTTCCACCGATTCTCCTCGTTTCAGCTGATTATTCTCTAATTTGCTATCGCCCTAATTGTAGATAATTTAGTTTGTATTTGTCAAATGTTGACATTGCCTTATTTAGAGGCGATCCAATAATAAATCCGTTATATCCAATAATATCATTAATCCCAATACTGCCTCATCTCAAGGCACTCAAATACTCATATCTGATATCATTTTTGGCAGATTCTGACCTAGCTGTCCCATAATTATCGTCCAGTCATATCAGAATCGTGACATTACCCCCTCCTTGACTGGATGATGAGGCTCCTATTGTTTGTATGGTCATAAAATTTTGCATGTACTTGGTTAATGATCCAACCACTTATGGGATCCTTGATGGTATATGCATCAACCCCAGTTTTCTCTATATCTTCAAACGGACCAGTACAAATACTGGCCAGCTTGTTTTTCTGCTCAAATCCATGTTGGTAATGGAAGAGAACCATATCGCCATCTTTGAATGTCACCAGCCCATTATGATGTACCTGATTGGTGGCCTGATTCTCAATCTTCTTGGCTAAGCTAAAGGAATAAGCTTCAGTTTGCAGTCTGCTCAGAATGTTTGTGAGGTTTGTCAAGTAGCAGTGGGGTTCCATTCCACTGATGTTTTCTACACACAAATAAAGTAACGCCAGAAAAGCTGGGTATCAGCCATATAGTAGTTGGAAGGGACTCTTTCCTGTGGCAGAATGATAACTAATGTTATAGGAAAACGTGGCAGTGGAAAGAAGAGAACTCTGGTACAAAGGGCGATTCATTACTGATTTTTGTAGTATGTTCACCAAAGTTCCATTTACCCGTTCAACCATTCCATTAGACTTGGGTGGTATGGGGACATCAGAACTCGCGCGGATACCCATAAGCTCATTCAGTTTGGGGAGGATGTGCGAAGTAAAGTTGGTTCCATTATCAGTGAGAATGAACTGAGGGCATTATGTCACTGAATAATGCATTCCATCATGAACTTGGCCACTGTAACTTCCCTAAATCTTATATTGCTTTCACTTTGACCCACCAGGTTAGGTGGTCGATAGCCACCAGAAAGTACTTACACCAGTTAGCTCCTATTGGCAAGGGACCAATGACATTAATAGAGACTTTATGCCAAGAAAAGTGAGGTTTCACTAACTGGTATGAAGTCTTATGGCGGAATGGCTTCTCCACTTGGCACTGATGGCAACAGGAAATGGTTTTGAGCACATTAAAGTTCATACTTTCCCAATAGTACCGAGGGCACAACAACTCCATTGTCTTGCACACCCCACCATGTCCAACTGCCTTGTGGGCGCTCATAATACTTCCTGGGCATGCTGAGGGTCGCATAAAATTTAAAGTAGAATTGCCAATCCACCTATACAATTATCCATTCCGTTGGAAGGTATTTGTTCACATTTCATCCAACGCTTTTATCACTTGGGGCGGTTCATCATTGTACTTTCCGCTGAGCATTTTGTAAAACATTATGTCACTTATATTTTCTTTAACTGCAATTGTTGGTTATATTGATAAGCAATTGGCATTTTTGGTGTTTTGCTCCTGGTTGATGAAAAATTTTGAAGTCATAAGCTTGCAGCTTAAGAGCCCATCGGGCTAGTCGCCCATCAGGCTCTTTCAAGTTCTGCAACCAGTGCAACGATGCATGATCCATTACAACCTTAAACTTTATTTCATGCAAGTAGACTTGGAACTGCTTATATGCATAAATCACCACTAAGCACTCTCACTCAGTCATGGTGTAATTTCGTTCACGGCAATTCAAGCTACAACTGCAGTATGCCACAGGGTTCTCCTCTCCCCATAGTCCTTCTGAGACAGGACCGCCCCAACAGCGGAAAGTGATGCATCCATCTGCACTATAAATTCCTTATCAAAATTAGGGTAGTGTAACACAGGCGCACTAATTAGCGCCATTTGAAGTGTATCAAAGGCATATTGGCGCCATTCCATCCATTCAAACATGGCATCCTTCTTTAGTAGCTCAAATAGTGGACCATCAATGCAACTGAAATTGGGTATAAAGCATCAGTAATAACCCACCATTCCCAGAAAACACCTGAATGTCCCGCTTACTAACTGGCTTAGTCATCTTCTGGATAGCCTCCACCTTGGAGGGTTGGGGTCTCAGCCCAGTTGCATCCACCACAAAACCGAGGTACTCCAGCTGATCCTTGAAGAAGTGGCATTTCTGGGGCTTGATATTAATATTGGCCTCAGCTAGTCGCTAAATACCTCTTCCAAATGGGTAAGGTGTTCAGTGAACATGTGAGAGAAGACATTAATATCATCAAGGTACACAAGTACACATGACAGCTTTAGATTGCCCAGAATGGTGTCCATTGCTCGTTGGAACGTATCTGGGGCATTACATAGCCCTTGCAGCATCCAAGTTAGCTGGAAAAGCCCTTTGGATGTGATTATGGCGCATTTTTCTTGTTCTGCCGTGGGCAACTCAATTTGCCAATAGCTGTATATCAAGTCCATTGCCAAGAAGTAGTGAGCTCCACCTAATTGATCCAGCACATCATCAATCAGCGACAGAGTGTATGAGTCTTTTTTGGTGACACTATTGAGCTTCCAGTAGTTGATTACTACGCAGTTGGTACCATCCTTCTTTTTAACAATTAGGACAGGTGAAGCCCATGGACTCTTAGATGGTTCGAGCATTCCCTGCTCTAGCAGCTTGTCAATCTCCTCAGTGACGACTTCTTCAGCGGCCCTTGATCAGCAGATTGGCTGAGACCTGATGGGGGGATGATCCCCAGTGTTTAGTCTATGAACCATTCCCCAAGCGCACCCCAAATCATGATTGTCAGCTGCAAAAACCTCTTTATATTTTTGAAATAAAGCTTCCACCTGATCCTTCTGATCTTCTGATAATCAGATAAATTCTCCCGCGGTACAACCACCATTGCTCCAAGATGTGGTTCGATGGGCAGACCAAATTCATCCAGAGAACCAAACTCATGAACCTGGTTGATCTCCTCAACTGGGTTCAGATGTAAATATGCTATAATCTGATGCCGGCGGATTCAGATTGGTCTGTTCTGAAGATTTGCTATCAATATCTTGATCTCCCCATGGCCTGGAAGTATGATGCCTGGAGCCACGTGGGGCTCAAGCCGCGATTGCTGATAAGGCCCAATGATCTCCCCGTAGAGCCCAGCTGGCACTTCCACCTCTAACTCAGTGTCTATTATTACTTGGTGTCCAGAGGGAATGGATATAGCTCCAGCTGCCCTAAGCGGTAACCCCTGATATTCATATAACTGATGGGGAAGGGCCTGAGTTTTCCCTTTTAAACGATGATAGCGCACTGGAATCACCCCATCACTGTAAGATAGGTTGATTTGTCCCATATGCACTTAACCCTTTAAGACTCCGCCAGAGGTAAAATAAATTGGGATCCGCTGTCCCAAAATAGAGAGGGTCTCTTCCATCATGTCAACGACAGCCCCATAGTGTCACATAAAAGCAGTCCCAATCAACAGATCATAGTTGCTATTTGGTAATACTACTGCTGGAGCCACCACAACAACGGATCCAAACTGCAAGGGAAGAACGCGCTATATGCTCCTTCAGAGACTGTGGTTTCCGCTCCAGCAGTCCCATACACCATCCGGTGATCTATGTCAGGTTTTAAAGAATAACTTCGCCACCAACTTAGTGGAGACAATGTTAACAGGAGCGCCCATATCAATTATAGCTCATACTTGGGTTTTGACCACCACAATGTCACAATAGGTGCACTCAAGTAAGATGAATGCCAGCTATTTACTACATGTACATTCAGCAGTTCACATTTTCCCAGGAAATTTATAATACTTGCACTGACTGTAGGGTACTTTGTTTTAATAACATCCACTGGAAGGTCAACCTCTACTCCTCTTAGAGACAACGCATTTGTGAAAAGTTCTAGCTGGTCTGACAGACTTTGGTCAAACATTTGACAAGTGTAAGGCTTTGGCTGCTCTGGAAACCTTGTGTCCGCCATTTCTTTGACTTGCATTTGAGACAGCACATTTACTCCCCCAACTGGCTGTTGGTAGAGGGAGGTATCGTCATACTGGGAGGCTTCTGCTGCATTTAATACAGTAACTTCAGGTGTGATGTATGAATTTGAGATAGCGGAAGTAGAGAGTACCATCTCTACTCCGCTCTGACTTTTCCCTGATATATTTGATCCTTTGTATGTAAGGAATCCATCGATTAGGGCACCATTGTCCCATGTGCCCAGTGCAACTGCAATTAAAACATACGCCATAGGTCCTACGTCTGTGCTTTATATAAGTTGGCCCACTTAAAAGGGTATTTCAAAGATGATCAGCATTACCAGACCCACATTGGTAGAACTCCTGCTGTCAATCAGCATATTTAGGGCTAAAGCGGTAGTTGGTCAGTTGTCAATTGGCAGATATGGGATGGATGTTAGACTGCGGTGAGTAACCTGGAAAAATCTGCACCAACTGATTGATTCCCCCCATATAATTAGGGACAGCAACGGCGACAGTGTGAGTCTGTTCAATGTTGGGTGTCGGGAAAGTTAAATCTAAATGATGTACAAACTGAACAAGTTTAAGAAGAGGTACATCAGCCTCCAACAACGGGGCCATGACGTTGAAAAGCTCAGGGTATGGCTTCAACGCAGAGGACATAGCAATGCACAAATCAACTTCAGATAAAATCCCTGCCCAGATCAACACATGAGCTTCCACCATAAAATGCTCAGAGAATGCAGTGAGGGTCCCATTTTTCTGAAACCCAAAGGTTAAGAACTCAATTTTTTTGCTGTGACATCTTTGAAGTTCCTCCAAACAACCACAGCACCATCTTCTTAACTTCTTGGTATGTAACAGAACTATCTGGAAGATAACAAATGACTTGATCAGCACTCCCAACATCCAAGGTTGAGATCAACAGTTTCGCCCTTCACCGGTCTGAGGTTTCTTCAGTCACAAACTCAAATCATCAAAAGAACCCATGAATATGTCCATCACGATCAAATGGCAGCAGATTTTCACTGCAAACATCCTGGAGCAGCTCATCTTGTCTTTTGAGCACAGTGTCCAATGCAAGTTTCAATTCCTCATATGCAATGGCCCTAGCATCTTGTGCAGATTCCTTATCAAAGCAACCAGACTGCAACATAGCAAGCAACTGGGTTTTATTCTTTTTATAACTGATCAATGGGCCCCCTGTAGTGAGCACCACTGTTATAAAATTGGCGGTATCCCTAGATACGCCAGCGGATTTGCACAGGGTTTGACCCACTGAGCAATCAGAACCAACAATATGATGATTGTTGTCCACAAAACAACAGAATAAACTTATAAATAAATACTGAGCACTTGCTCCAACAACCTCTTTTAATCAATATACTTAATACCGCGTATTCTTTTTTATTCCGCTTACCCTAAACTCACTTATCAACAATCTCCTCTTAATCGCCCATCTCGCTTATATGACAGCAGCTTGGACGATACCACTCTCATAGCTTGAACTATTTGGTTCCGCCAATTCTCCTCGTTTTGGCTGGTTATTCTCCAATTTGCTATCGTCCTAATTGTAGACGATTTAATTTGTATTTGTCAAGTGTTGACATTGCCTTATTTAGAGGCGATCCAATAATAAATCCGTTATATCCAATAATATCATTAATCCCAATACTGCCTCATCTCAAGGCACTCGAATACTCATATCTGATATCATTTTTGGCAGATTCTGACCTAGCTGTCCCACAATTATTGTCCAGTCATATCAGAATTATGACAATCGTCATGAGTAAATTGATTAGCCCAGCACGACAGTAGATTGTGGGGACTGCGTTCTGAGTAGGCAGAGCGAGGAGGAAAAGAGCCACATGCTGAAGGTCATCCCAAGCAGCATTGAGTATTGACAATTGTACTCTGCTTGAGCCAATGAAGTATTTGACCTAGTGTATAAGCGGTGTTCTCATGCCCCAGTCCTTTTCTTGATGGAAATCTAGGCAAGAGGGGTTTGTGTTGGGATTTTTTCCCATATTCCCAGCCTGCTAGATTGCCAGGAATCTCCAGGGTATAATTCCCTAAGGCAAGGTGAATCAGAAATCAGTTGGCTCAAATTTTGGAGTAACTATGTTTGGGGGATTTTGGGATATTCGCCTGGTTGTATCCATCAGGGAGTGATCCAGATGAATACTTAAGATCTCATTGGGTGGAGTTGCTAACAAAATAGGGGCATCTGATAGTGATTAACTATCAGGTGTACTGATTGGGATCACTCAGGTTTCAACTCTGACTGATTGGTAATGAGTAGCAAGTTGTGAGGTGAGTGATGCCGCCTGTAACTAGTGAATTGCTTAGTTGGTGCGTGACCTGCCTTAATAGGTAGTAAGTCCCATTACCTAAGCAGGTCTCTAGACAAATATAGTTGGTTCACTTGGATTGAGAGGAAAACGTTAGGGACACATTTTCTGACTCTTTCCATTTAGGTCTTGAGGATGTCTAATGATGAAATCCTAGCCAGGATGTGGAAGACCATCACTGCTGAGTTAAGGAGGGGTGATCAATGGCAATGGCTGCCGTTTCATTAAAGAGGTGTCAACCAAGGGTTAGATGACCAAATTTTCACTATAAATTCCCAGAATTCACTCATAATAAAAATAGTATTTTTAGAAAACAGATAATACGACAGTATTTTATCAATATAGTTTTTAACCAGTATATAGTTTAAGTAGTAAACTATTATGAGCTTTCAATTGTTCTATTCTTCTCAAGGATATTATTGCTTTGTGCAATAATTGGGAGACTCTTAGGGAAAAGAGTAAAGATCTGAGTGGGGATCAAGAGAAGGAGAAACAATAGGGGATTGCTGCCGACTGTGTGCTGGACCAAAGAGACTGTCACCAGAGAATCTCAGAGAATATCAGGTTGGACAGAACGAGGGAACAAATCCCTAGATCATGACATCTCAAGTATTTTAAGTGGGAACTGGCTGAGCGTTAGGATGAGATATAAAAATTCCACTCAACTATGGATTTTAGTCATCATACTATTATCAACCAATAATCTAATATAGTATACAACGCAGATGAAGTGCACAAGAAACTGAACCTGTGCAGTAATAAGTTTATTGGGGTTGTTTGCTGATAATAACCAAAACCAGTAAATTTTTTATATCCACTTGTTGAACTTTTTAATGAGAAAATTCCTTGTTGTTGCCTAACAACACCCTAAGAAAAGATAAAAATAGAGTAAAGAGTCAATGGCTTCTGTTCATTCATACTCTCATGAGCGACAACCTGCTTATAATTGAAGGACTCAACAAAGGGGCTTCTGGCACAAAGGCGACTAGATGCTCTGACTGTTTAGGGATGCCTACTGGTTTAAAGGTGGACTAGATTATAAAATTGTGACAGAGTGGTCTAAGCTAGAGGTAAATGAATGTTTTAAACAAAGAATAAGGACATACCTTCTACCTTTTTTGAAAAGTGAGAGGGATTCTATGCTGTGCAACGGCATAGGTTTGGTGGTAATTTAACCTCACTTATGATAGAAGCTCTAGAACTTACCACTAGCAAGCTTATTAATAGTCTATAATAAATGCAATAAGTAAAAAGATAAATACTCAAGGGTAAGTAGAGAAGTCCTCAATGGTGATATTCTTATTAGTATATATCTAAAATTTCTTGATGGCTCTGGAAGAATTTTTTTTAAATTAAAAAACATCTTACTCTTATTTAATGGTAAAAGCTCAAGACATAAAATCTCTTAGTATATTATAAAAAATTATATGTTTCCTAAGAATTAACAAACATGAATGATTTAAATAAGCTTTTGGATTAAGTAAGTTTAGTATTAACTCATATAAGCAGGGTAATATTATTATTATTGAAGGTCTAGAAAATAAAGCTTTCATAAGCTTCTCAAGAGAATTTAACTACATTATTTTTCAGGAAAAACTTACAAGTATAGCATGAGTATTAGTTCCATTACATAGCAACAAAAACATAAAATCTTTATGACTAAAATGGGGTGAGCTCAGGGTTTTAAAAAGCTTATAAGATGTTAATCAATCAGCTAGTGTGTGTTTTCGTTTTAAATTATTAGTTACTGGTATGAAACCTGAGAAACTTAAAGTATAGGGTGGTTGATTAAGAGTAAGTCATATATTTATTATGGATATCAAAATGTAACCTTAATGATGACAACACATGGTAGATATTCAATCTAAAGCTAAGTTCATTTCAAAGGAGGTAAAGATGGTGTTTGTCAATTTTAACCAGATGGAATCCTCCAATGATTTAGCATTATTTGGGATGATATGGCCAATCCTGGCGGAATTGCTTATTGACTGAATTTCATGTTATTTGATATGATTGCTGGTTAGTTGCTTCAAAATTGGATGAGCCAAAATTACTATTCCGCCAAGTTTGGTATTTAGGTTCAAGTGGGGCCAATTGGTGGCCCTGAATTAGTATAAGGATCACCAGTGACTAATAGCTGAGGATGATCCACTTGATATTAGTCAACAGAATCAAGTGTTCGATGCAACTGCTATTTGTGGTCAGTTGTGGGATTTCTGGCGGAAAGCCAATGTATTCTCTTCAATCATCCTTCTATGATTTTACTGTACTGATTATCCGATGTCAGTGGATCCAACAATTAAGAGTATGAGGCGGCTGAGGTTGTTTCTGGTGCCTCATTTATTATAATCAAGTAGTTGAGATAAGACAAGAATAGATGTCAGCAAGATTCTGAGATATTCTGAGTCAAGCAAGCGACCAAGGTTGTTTCCAGCGCATTATTATCAATTTTAAGGACAAATCCAAATTTGATGTTTATTAAGATTAATTATTACTATGGCCCACCAGTGACTTAAGGCCAAGGATAAGTCAATACTAATTCAGACATCAGGAAGGATGGAGCGAGAGGGTCAACGCCAGGGAAGAGAATAATGTAGAAGAAGAAGAAGTAGTAGAAAAAGAAGAGAAGTGGTTGGCTGGAAGAACCAGCGGAAGAGCTGATAGGTCAGCGGTGGGCGCAGTAGCCCTTTTATAAATAGTATAAATACCTGGCGCTCCCCTTTCAATAAATATCTCCCTTTGCCTATTCTACCTTTTGTTATAAGTTTATATTTATTTCGTTGATTGGAGTTCAGGTTAAAGGGGATCCCCAGAATGGCATGGGTGAAATGCCAAGGGTTTAGCCAGCGCTGCTGGCCCAGACGCCTAAGGTAAAACGGCAAGGGCTGACCAATATTCATACTGGTTAGCCTGCCAACTAGCAGAGCCCATAGTCAATTTTCTGACAGTGTCAACAAATATGAGCGCAGTTTGGCTTTCTTGTGTGGTAATAATACTACAGTACCTCAGAAAGCCTTTTATAGATGAAAAAAACTAAATTAGATCAGAAAGAATTAATTTCAACCAAATAAATGCCTTTATTTAATACAAATCAAGAAGCTATGGGTGAGCTACTGCAGACCATCAAGATAATTACCAAATATAAATCAAGACTTTCAAGTTTTATGTAAGGAAAGCAGATCAATAAAGCTTGGCTTTAGTTCTTTGTGTTAAAGTCAATTGATCCAAATTGGTATTAAAAAAGCTTAATACAAGACAATTGTTAAAGATTCTTATAATAGTTTCTGTACTAAAACAAAGATTAAATTAATAAAAAAGGAAACAAGCATATAAATTGTCAAAATTAATGCAAAAATTGCTAAGCTAATTGACATTTCTTAAAAATGACATCAGCATGGTGACCAATACCAAGGACAAAGCTGCATGTCAGGAGGCTAAGAAGGTGAAGTTGGCTGGCGTCCCTGACCTCAAGCATACCTTGGATCAACGCTGGATGAGGGGAAAGGTACGCCCAGGTTGGTCCTAGGGATGCAAGAAAAGTTTGGCCCTGCATAACAGAAGGTGCGTTAAAACAAACCAGTTTTGTTTAATAAAAATGTTTTGGTTTGGTTTCTAGGTTAATGGAGTCTCAAAACCCTTTCAGTTTTCAAAAGTTCCAGCTCAGGTCAGCCTCTCCTACAATCAATAACCTGAGTTTGGTCAATTGCCAATGTAGGAATCCAGCTTGTTAGTGCTCTCTGGTGCTTACGCCGCTGGATACCACAAAAGTTTTGGTAAAGTTAATAAATAAGCACTACTAAAAAGTGGGTTTTATGGTTTTATTAGCAGCGTGAGGAAACAAAAGGAAAAAATGATCCCCTTGATATCCAACCAATCTGTATTTAACTGTATTGAAGGTCAGATGGTTTCAATAGTAAGTTCAGTACAGCTTGTTTCCATCCAAATTAGAGAATATGAAAGAGCTGCCTATCAAAGCTCAGAATACTTGCTTCGCCTTGGCTGTATGACAGATGGGGAATTAACAGCTGGCATTACATACCCATGCAGTAACAATTTAATAAACTTCAGCCAATCCCCATCAGAGGAAATTATTTTACCTTGGGGACCCATGCCACGCCTATAAAAAGGAGGTCTCCACGTAGGTGTGTGAAGGGACCTGGTGGTGGCTAGGGGAGTACCATTTGATGGATTCCCCAGGGTCTGCGGCATGGTTGGAGTAATCTGACTACCCAATTTTATGGTAGCTGCCTGAGTATTATTCAAAATTGTGTTACCCTGATTTGTGGGGCTCCACTGAGAATCAACCAGGGAATTTTGGTTGATAATATTGTTATTATTATTAAAATCACACTAAAAACCATTGAAAAATTGTAAAAGGCCAACATTTACCTTTTTTGGCTGATTTTGACCCAAGACATTCTTCCTTTGCAGATGAGAGGGAAAATGTTTGACACCTAATTACAGTTTATTGCCTGATGGAAGCATGCGCCTATTGGTGCACCTTGGCTTAGACCCACTTCTTTTGATTGATTGTTTTCCCAAATTACCTTAAATCCCTTTTTTGAGACCAATCTCTCTTGTTGGTTGATTTCGCTCATAATAAAATTCTTCACTAGTACACCATATATATATATATATATATATGTTATCTTGGACAATCCAGTGTGTGTACCTCTTGAGGAGATCTCATGCAACATTAACCATTTAATTTTAATTACTCTAAATCTATCCACTCATGCACTGTTGGGCTGCACAGGTTCCCTCCAGCCTAGGGCGCCTATACACTACCACTATGAGCATCGCGTGGTTCCCTTATGGTTATTCCCTCTGATGATAACCATTCTTGACCTGGGTTATTTTAGCTCAAGCACATTCTGCTGGGCTCTAGTAACCTTAGTACTAATGACTAATTCCCTGGATTGGGCCCTGTGCACCATGCACTACCATGATAAAAACGGGAGAGTTATAGACACTCTCCTTACATTAGTTGACCAACCCCTTTACTTTATTTGCATGAACTCTTTCATATGGGACTTTCACAAAGTGCAAACAGTGTGTGCCAGCTGTTGGTCGTAACTGCGGTGGGGCTCACCACTGTTTACTCTTTTTCCTGAAGGTAGGAGCATCTCAGCGTTATTTTTGCTACCCCCAACTGGAAAGTAACTACCCTTCTTGCTTGTACTCAGTGGATATGGATGCTACACGGTCTGAGAGTTGATATTTCCCAACTTTCCACCACACGAATAATAAAATTGATCCACATGAACTAATTATCCTTGGCACCACGTTTGGATGGTGAAGGTGGTATCATCAAAGGTGGGCCTGGGGGTGATGGCCTTGGATAAAGTTGGACAACCAGTTGCTGAGATGGGGATAGGGTTGTTTGCGACCAAAAACGCGTTTTATAATGGCTTTGCCATATATACAACTGAACCATATTTATTCTCTAATGGCTCAGATATAAAACCTATTCCTGTGTACAAAATTAACCCAGAAAACTTAAGCTTGATTACCACAATGATCCGCAGAACCCAGGAGGTGGAAAAGGAGCTACAAATACATATAAAAACGTTTATAAAGCTGCTGAAGATGTGGTGAGATATGTGGCTTCATTAGAAAGAGTGGACAACTATCCCTCTCCATTCTATAATGCAGAAACTCACCCAGAAGGCGTATATATGCCTGAAGAATATTTTGGTGGTGAAGTGTTGGCGTTGTCTGCTATGAATAAAAATCATACAGAGTATTTTTTTGCTAACTGCTACTCTATCATCCCCTTCAGGTAAAATTAGCACAACTATCTTGGTGGATACTGGAGCCTCTGAGAATTTCATTGACCAAGACCTAGCCTACTACCTTGAGCTTAGTTACTTGCCAGGTGGTATGGTTAGGGAAGGGGCTTCTCAAGGTATTCCCAACCTTAAGGTACTAGGGTTAGTGGATTATCAAGTGTGAAAGTATCTTTTAACGGACCGTTTACAAGCTATCAAAAATCCTTTTACCCCATTATTTTGGGAGTGGAATGGTAGCGAAAGTTAACGTCAGGACCAACTTGAGATAAAATACCATATCCCTAACATTAAAAAATGGTCATATATTAATTGTTCCTTTGTCTGAGGTTAACTTCCGGGGCGGTTTTCCCAACTGGCCCAAGATTCACACCCTCAGTCTCGCTCCATTGTTGAAGCCCTCATTGAAGGTACCTTTACCTTCTTGTTTAGAGGGTTTGGAATCTTCGTTTGATGTGGCTTCATCAAATGAATTACCTGCTCATTCAGAGTTTGATTGCGATTTCAAGCTCACAGTTTATCTGGTGCGTATATCTTCCCCAGTTACCCTTTGATTTTATGGGAGGAAGCATCATTAGATGTGTGAGTTAAGGAGAAATTAAACAATGGCGTGTTTTTCAGCGTACCTCCCCTGTATGTTCCCCACTTCTCTTTGTGGAGAAAGCTGATGGAACTTTACGCCCTTGTGTAGATTGTGGGAATCTAAACGATGTTACTGCACCAAATCTCCATCCCATCCCTTTTTGATTCACAGATTGCGCGCTATGTGAAGAAGGCTAAAGTCTTATCCAAACTGAATTGCCTAAATGCATTCAATCAGATCTGAATTAAGAAGGGACAGGAATGATTAGCCGCATTCTGTACTAGAAAAGGGATTTTCCAGTTTTGGGTCATGCCCTTTGGGCTTAGAATTCCCCTTCTATCCCTCAAAGCCGTATTAATGCAGCTTTGGGGACCTGCTGGGGGTATGCGCGGTCGCCTACATGAATGATATTTTAGTGTTTTCCCTTGATCATGAGTCCCATGCAATACACCTTTAGCAAGTGGTGGAGAGGTTAAAGGCAGCCAGTCTGACGCTGAAGATCAGTAAGTGTGAATTTTTCAATTCCCAGGTAACCCTTCTGGGAAAAGTCATGTTTGACCAAGGACACATGATAGCTCCAGATAGGTAGAAGGCAATTCGTGAGTGGCCTACCACAACTTCAGCCAAGGAATTGAAAAGGTTTTTGGGGATGTGTACATTCCTCAAGGAGTTCACACCACACATGTCTGAGGTGGTGGCGCCCTTATATAAGGCAAGTGGTGCAAAGTTCTTCAGTCGTCCCCTGTTTTGTAGGATGCTTTCCAAGCAGTGAAGTGCACCCTGTTGTCCACGTCCATCCTTCGCCATGTAGATCCTGATAAGGAGTTCATTGTGTCTGCTGATGCCTCCAATTTCTCCATAGCGGCTGCCTTATTACAAGTAAGCAAAGGTGGTATAGAGCATCTGGTAGGATATTTTTAGGAAGATGTCTCTGCCTGAGGTAAACTACGCAGTTTATGACAAAGAGTTATTAGCAGTGGTGGAGGCATTGACTTATTGGCGCCATCACTTGCATGGCTCTTCCCAACCTTTCCACGTACATACAGATCACCGTGCCTTATTGTACTACCACGCACCTCATGTCTTAACTCCACAGCAGACCCTCTGGCATGAACCCTTGCCCAATTTGTTTTTTCTTATGAGTTCACCAAGGGCAAAGAGAATGGTTTGGCAGATGCTTTGAGCCGCAACCCTTCTTTGACTCCTGATCAGGAGGAGATAGAAGTTCATAACTCCCAGAAGATGACTTATATCAGGTAAGTTGCGTCTCAACTTCCCTTCACCATGACCAGCAGGCCCGCGCTCGCTCCTCTGGAAAATTCAGAGGAATACAGTATGTTCATAAAGGTAGTTCTTTCTCAGCTGTTATTAGCCAAATATACAATGATCCTTGATAAGAGCGCACTGAATCAGGAGGATCTAACCAAGGGTTATCACGTAAAGGATGAGATGGTGTGTTTTCAGTGGCGCCTATGGGTTCCTGCTGGGCCACTTCGCCTGAGAATCATCTGGGACCATCATGATGAACCACCGTTAGCCATCCTGGGAAAGCAAAGACTTTGGAGCTAATTTGATGCACATACAATTAGAAGGGCTTACCCACACAGGTGCGCAAGTATTGTAAAAAGTGCCTAATATGCAACCAAATGAAACCTAATTACTAGCCTCTAGCTGAGCTGTTGGTACCAGTTCAAAAGGCTGAAGGTCCTTGGAATTCCATATCAGTAGATTTCATTGTAGAATTACCTGCCTTGGGTGGTTATGATGCCATTGTGGCAATGGTGAACCATTCTAAGAAGTTTTTCCACTTTATTTCTTGCAGAACCACAGTAACCGCGGCCTGAGATGGCTAGGCTCTTCGTCATCCATTTTTTTGCACTTCACAGGGTTCCCCAATAAATTATTAGTGATTGGGGACCCCAGTTTACATCCGTCTTTTGGGAAAAGTTGTGTAAGTCTCTACAGATTCGCCCCTGCCATTCAACTGCCTATCATCCCCAATCAGATGGGCAGACTGAACGAGTGCACCAGTGCTTAGAACAGTTTCTGCGGTGTTACACTTCCACGGATCATTCAGATTAGGTTTTCACCTTCCTATGGCCCAATTTAGTTACAACATTTTGCATTCTTTGATCAGTTGTTCCCCTTTTTGCCAACCATGGCTTTAACCCCGCCTTTAACATGGAGCCCAGCTGTGGATCTAAGGTTGAAGCGGTGGTGGACTTTACCAAGACTATCAAGAAGGTCCACCAGGGGTTTTCACAAGTTTGGAGGTGACAATGAAAGTTTATAAGGAGAACGCTGATGGTAAGAGATGAGGGGTTCAGCGTTCAAAGAAGGGGATCTCGTGATGCACAATGCTTGTAACATCCCTATCAAGCATCCATGCAAAAATCTGGGACCAAAGAGGATTGGCCCCTACCGCGTTGTTAGAAAGGTAGGCCACGCCTCATACCAGTTGGATCTTTCTTCTTCGTTTTGGATATTTTCTGTCTTCCATGAGAGTAAATTGACGTTTTTGAGGGCCCCACCAGAGAATCCAGAGGCTTATCTCGTGGATGGGGCGCCAGAGTGGGAAGTGGAGGAAATAGTAACCTCCCACAGAGTAGAGAAGAAGACTTGATACCTGGTAGCTTGGAGGGGATTTGATGCAGCAGAAAACAGTTGGGTACCAGCGCACAACTGCACACATGCCTAAGAACTGATAAACGCTTTCCACAAACGTTTTCCCCAGGCCACCAGATCACAGTCAAAGCAAACCATTGCTGCAATGAAGTTGGTCCCAGCACACAAGAACTTTTCCTTGGCGCAAGCCCCTAGAGGGGGTTGAGCCCCGTCAGGAGGAGAGGGTAATTCACAGTTAGAAAATGACATCATAATTAGGACCAATGTTAAAGATAAAGCTGCATGTCAGGAGTCCATGAAGGTGAAGTTGGATGGCCTCCCTGACCTCAAGCATACCTTGGTCAACGCTGGATTAAAGTGAGGTATGCCCAGTTTGGTCCTAGGGATGCAAGAGAAGTTCAGCCCTGCATAACAGCAGGTGCATTAAAACAAACCAGCTTTGCATTATATAAAAAATTTCAGTTCAGTTTCTAGGTGAATGGGGTCTCAAAACCCGTTCAGTTTTCAAAATCCCCAGCTCAGGTCAGCCCCTCCTACAATCATCAACCCAAGTTTAGTCAACCACCAAGTACAGTTTATTGCCTGATGGAAGCATGCGCCTATTGGTGCACCTTGGCTTAGACCCACTTCTTTTGATTGATTGTTTTCCCAAATTACCTTAAATCCCTTTCTTGAGACCAATCTCTCTCACTGGTTGATTTCCTTCATAATAAAATCCTTCACTAGTACACAATTTATATATATATATGTTATCTTGGACAATCCAGTGTGTACCTCTTTGAGGAGGTCTTTTGCAACATTAACCGTCTAAAATTAACCACTCTAAATCTATCCGCCCATGCACCGTTGGGCCGCCCAGGTTCTCTATAGCCTAAGGCGCCTATACACTACCACTCTGAGCACCGTTTGATTCCCTTATGGTTATTCCCTCTGATGATAACCATTCTTGACCTGGGTTATTCTAGCTCAAGCACCTTCTTCTGGACTCTAGTAACCTTAATAGAAACGACTAGTTCCATGGCGTGGGCCCTATGTACCATGCACTACCATGCTGGGAATGGGAGAGTTATATACACTCTCCTTACACTAATTTAGAACTATGTTTAAAGCTTTAAAATGGCAGAGGAAATTTATCTATAGTTTTTATACTACTTAGATTTGCTAATTTCTAATTATTATGATGCAATAAATTTTATAATTTACCATTTCAGAAAACTGAAACTAAAAGTAATAAAATTTGGGATGTAAAAACTTTTTGATGTCTCCAATTTGTTATACTTGAATATTAAGAGCTTTTCAGAAGTCCTTACCTATATTATGTGAAATCTAAAAAGGCAGAAGGTCATAGAATTCTAACAATATGAAGTTTTATCAAACCTTTTTTTAAAAAATAATATTATGATATTAATTTATATAAGTTGTGATATAAAGAGTGATATCAAGTAATTATGTTTATGATACATTTTTCATGTTGTTGAGATCTTTTAGCATTTAATTCTGCAAGTAGGGCTACAAATCATTCCTTGTCTATGGCCTTATAAAATACCTCAATGGTTATATAAAAATGTAAACGAGGTGGGTCAACCTTGGGACAAATATACCATGCTGAATTTTTTAACCAGTACTGTTTTCAAAACTGTGTCAATCAAAACACAAACCATAGTAGAGCCGGAAACACACCACTATGCTACCACTCCACCTCATTGGTTATATAAGCTTTTTAATATAATTCTTTGCCATAATACAATCAAACTTTTTAAGTATTTGACACCAGGTAATATGTTACTACATGTAATATATATAGTATATATTAAATTGAGGCATTCTGTCAGGAGACAGAGATTTAACAAATTTTCCAATAGAGAAAGCTGAAAATAATTTATTAATTAATATAATGACCAAAGAGAAATAAATTTGGCCAAATTTTTTGAAATGCTTGGACTTAACTAATCTTTAAATCTGATTATAACTTTGAATCTCTTTTTTATTTCTAAGAAGGTCAATCTCAGTATGGTGGCTTATTAAAGAACTGGCCATCCAATCTTGGTGAATTACTAATCAGTGGAGATCTCAATATTCAAAGCTTAGTTCTTTTGACACATAAAGAGAACGTTCTGGGTATATGCAAGGATTATTAATGCTCAAAGACATACCAAAAGCTCATAAAACAAGCCATAAGGCTGCAAAGGAGGCAACCGTGGGTCTTTCTGGGGCAACCCCATTGGCAGTAAAGGCAGGTAGGATGATGACTTTTCCAAGTTATGCAGTCATTGTTATTGGATCTAAATAGATCAGAATGGTGGCAGGTCATATGTTGAATGGATCATGCCAAGATTAATGATGGGTTGGTGGGGTAAAACAAAATTATCATCATGCTTGGTATGCAAAATTATATTGGCAGAAATGATTGGGTGTAGCAGCTCTTACAAGTTCAGCCACATCATATCAAGTTGCTGGATTTCTAAATAAGAATATCTTCTCTATGATTTTTGCCACAGATATGGGATGTCAGCATTTTTTTCCATGTCCATTTGAAAAGATTTTGATATAATAAAAAGTGTATCCCATGAGTTTTTCTCTCCCATAACAATAACTTTAGTTATTATGATTTGATTTGAACAGAAATTTTTGACAATCACACAGAAGAGAGGGCGACTTCAACAAATCCCAATTAAACTGGGCGAAAGCTGTATCAGGCAATGGACAAAATGGTGATCAAAAGGCAAGAAACACCCTGGAAGGGGACTGTGAAACATGGCTGCCAAAAAACCACAAACTGAGGCACCACCCGGGTTTCTGGAGTTCATTATAAAACATAATAAATACATGGAAATCCAATATAACAACCTTTATCAAAGGTAGAGCGTGGGCTCTGACTCTACCTAGGGGTTGAGTCTACAACTCTTTGGGTGAAAGTGTGCGAGGCACAAGCCTCCCTCTTCCCCTACACGGTGCGCATTACCACCCACACGATCCAATGTGGCTGGATCAATTTGGTCTTTGAGACTGAAGAAGATGCAGACGCCACCATAAAAATCTGCGTCAAAGTTGCCCTCCCTGAGGGCAAATAAACTGTGTGCACCATGCGCACCAGATGGAACAAAGTGAACACTTTGTTCATCTCTTTGACTCGTTCCCTACCACCCTTCCCTGCAAGCAAATTGAGGAGGAGCTTCAAGCTGAACTTACCAACTACGGAGAAATCAAACAACTCAAATTACAACGTTTTCACCTGCTGCTGATTCTGTTCACAGGAAAGGCAATTGCTGTGATTCACCTGCTTCCTGAGGTGGCTGCAGACCTCACAAGAATCCCATGCACAGTGGAGTTTCACCTCCCAGATAGGAGGGTGTCATAGCCATTTCATATCACACCAGAAAGTGCACAGTTTATCTGCAACCACTGCACTGCATTGGGGCACAAGGAACATTCATGCCCCATGAAGGAGGGCATCATGGCCCCAGAATTCTGAAAAGATGCCATGGATGAAGCTGACGTAGAACTTGGCAAAATAACTGAGACCAGCTACGCTTTTAATGGGGAGAGGATGGGCTCTACCTCCTCATAGACCCAGTAGGCCCAGAGCACACAACTTGCTGCATAAGGTCTGCAAGCGGGAAGCATCCAAGGCTGCATCACTAGCAGCCTCCTCCATCAACCCCAGCAAAATTCAGGAGGACATAGTGGTAATCATCCGAGCCAACCAATCAGAACAGACTGCCCAAGCTGAGGAGGACATGAAGGAAATTATCTGAGCCACCCAATCAGAGCAGTACGCCAAATATGAAATTTTTCTTAACTAAGCGACTGAATCACCAAATGGTATCAATCAATTGAACTTAGTAGAACAATTTAGCTCCACTATGGGCGAAAAAGCGAACCCAATTCTCCAAATTCGCACCCCAAAACCACAGAAACAAATCAACGCACTGCACCAGACCACCAAGAGTTATGAGTGGGAAAATTTACTGTAAATCCTAAAAACCGCAATACCTGTGAGAAATCAATGCAAGGTATGGGATCAGACAATTCCACATAATATACTGGCCCAGAAACATGGAGCAGTACTGTAAAAAGGGCGTTGGGTGTGGGCTGGGAGGCCCTCCCAACTGCTTCTGAGGCACCGCGAGCACCTCAGTGACCATAGGGATAATGAACATCGTGGGAACTGGGGCTCATGCGTCCCAAGCCAAAAAGCTGGACTTCCTGCGAAAACCCCCTATAGATATCTTGGCCATTTAAGAAACCCACTGCCTACAGGGGGAAGAGGGATCCTGGCCAGCCAGGGTCTCACCATCCCTATCAGTATGGTCATCACACTGTGGGGTGGTCATCCAAAATAAAAAAAAAACTAAAAATCACGAACTTCTCCTCATAACTGCATGGTCACATACTGGTTGCAACAATCACAAACTAAAAAGACACAATTTTGATAGCATGCATCTATGCACTGTGCACCACAGCTGAGAAGAAACAATTCTTCAAAACCATCCCAACACTCATCCTCCCACCAGATACCATCCTACTGGGAGACTTTAACTGTTGGGATAACCCCAACATGGACTGATGGCCTAACCCCAGGGGATACCCACCAGGGCATATCAAGTTCCGTGCAATTAAGGCATCCCTTGACCTACATGATACCCTCCCCCAGGTAACCACTCCTTCCCCACATGACCTGCCCCAACATATGCGAGGGAATGCTCATCTCAATGAGCCGCATTGACTACATCCTCACACCAAAAAACCACCATTCAAATATCTCCAACTTTGCAACAAAAAAGATCAACTCTGACCACCAACTTGTGTTGGTGCATCTCTAACAAATCTGAACTCCCACACAGGCGTCAACCTGGAGGAAGCTACACCTGAAACATAAAATTACCCAAAATATCTGACTGGGCCAAACATGAGGCCACAAACCCAGAATTCACAACCCTGTTTGTATCAGATCCCATCAAAACCTGGGCAAATTTCAAAACCAAAATAATCAAAAAACTTGTCATCTTGCCTCGCTTAAGTACACCGCTGACACAGCCACAATCAGGCGCACTCTGGCAGAACTGGACCACCTTGAGCTCAATACTCCAAAGTCTGGCTACATCCCCAACTTGGGGCACAAATGGGCAGAAATATCCGTCCACCTAAATGCCCTCATTTTCAAACACCAGCACAGAATCAAAGTATTGATAAAAGGTAAGTTCTTAAAAGAGGGCAAAACCTGCTTGAGTACTTCTTCCACAAATTTTACTCCCATGGTAACCAGCTCATGTGCACACAGGTCTGCAAAGATGACAACACCTTGGCAACTGACTGAGATGAGGTCAAGGCGGAAGTACACTGTTACTACACCAAACTATATCACGACACCCCAACTGACCCCCCAAAAAATTAAATATCTTATACATACCACCGGAATGCAAAGTGCACCACTGGACTAAACCCTCCTGAGCCTAATAACACAGGAGGAGCTCTGTGACACAGTCCGCGGTGCACCACATAGAAATTGCCTAGGGCCTGATGGGATACCCTACAAATTTTACAAAGAATACTTCAAGCAAATCTCCCCCTCCTATTAGCATCAATGAACCAGTGCCTGCTGGAGACACGCCATCTGCCTGGCGGCCAGGACTCCTATGTCATAACCTTGTTTAAAAAGGTCTTCAAACTGGACCTGGCCAACTGGCGCTCAATTGCACTCTCTAACACTGATACAAAAATACTCACAAAAATTTTAGCAACCAGATTAGGCACAATATCCTCCAAAATCTTGTCACCTAATCAGTTTGGGCTCATACCAGGGCGTTTAATCTGGACCAATATGCACTCTGTCTTCAGCATATGTCAGTCTAAAGCAACAGGAGCCCTGGTATTCCTAGACCAGGAGAAGGCATATGACCGCGATAGCTGGCCGTACCTGAAGGAATGCCTGAGTGCCTTCAAACTCCCACCCAGTTTCATAAAATAGGCGATGCTCCTTACAGAATCTGCATCCATGGCTGTATGCTGCCCTGGCTTTCTAACTGGCAAGATCACACCACGCAGAGTACTCAAACAAGGGACCCCCATCAGCCCACTGCTGTATAAATTCATCTTTAATCCACTCCTTTGCATTGCTGACTCACGCCTCATGGGCATAGCCGCACAAGGCCAGTCACCAGTCAAGATACTAGCCTTTGCGGACAACTGCATAACTGGTATAGCTAACAACATTGATGCCCGCCAAATGGAACGCACCCTAGAGGAATATTCCATTGTGAGCAACGCGTCGCTCAACAAAAGGAAAACGGAAATAATCCTCTTAGGCAAGTACACTAACAATTGGGCTGCAATATCCAACCCTCACCGCTCCCCACAAAGGAACAACCCTCTCACCCTTCCCTTTGCATCACTTCCTACAACCAACCCTGTTCGCCACCTTGGGATGTGGCTGGAAACAGGAGTGTATGCCGATGAGACAATTGAGAACAACCTACTACAACGGATGTCCAACTGTGTCACCTCCCTTAAAGGAAGATCCCCAGGACTAATGAGGCGAGTAACAGTTGCCAACTCACTCATCCTCCAGATGCTGTGGTTCCCCACACACGCAATATTCTTCTCACCTACGTTCATATCCTCAATCCGCGCATTTATCCAGGGATGGCTGTGGCCTGGTACCTGGCCACCTGTACAGGTGGAAACACTCTTCAGCCCATGCTCTAAAGGAGGCATGAGACTAATAGATTTTGAGGTACATGCCAACCGTATACTGGACACATGGATAAAGGAAGTTCTAGCCCCAGACCTCCCACAACAACACTGGTCCAGAGTGTCGAGGTCCAACTTTGCACAGGCGCTCAAACTACCAACCCACACAACCCGTCCAGCCTGCTCACATACCTTGCAAACCACCCCAATGCAGCGTGCCTGTCATGGTTAAATGACATAATAGTGGGCACCACCCTAAGGATAAGGCTGGGCGGCAGGAGGCCCAGAAGGTGAAGCTTCAGGCCCTCCCTGACCTCAAGTACACAGTATACCAACGCTGGGTACAAGCTAAATATGCCCAGGTTGGTACTAGTGAGGTGCCTAATGCCCAGCCCCTTGCATTGGCCCAGGCGTTAAAACAGATGGTCTATTCAATTAATGAGGATGGCTCAATTCAATTGATTGAGGAATGGGGTTTTGAAACCCATTTCATTTATGAAATTATGCGTTTGGGTCAGATACAACTTCAATTGATTACTCAAGTGAAGTCAGTTTTAGTGTATTCTACCAGTTCAGATGGTAGTGTTTGCCTATTGGTGAATCAGTGCTTGGGACTGCTTCAGCAGACCCTGAATTACCCTGACGTTGTTTAAATTTGTTTTTCGTGACCAACAATCCTTGTTGGTCAACTTCCCAAATAAAATACCCCATTTTTCCCATTTTAATTTTATGTTATCTCTGACAATCCTGTGTGCGGACCCCTTTGGGGAGGCCTTGCGCTACATTCACCTTACCATTTTACATATGATTCAATTAGCCCCTAGTGCACCGTTGGTTCTCCCAGGTTCCCTCCAACCTGGGACGCTTACCCCTTTCCCCTTTGTGCACCGCGCCACTTTTGGTTGGGTATTTTTTATAAAGAATGCATTCCTTTACTTAAGTTATTATTGCTCCAGCACACTCTGCTAGGCTCTAGTACCTTTTGTATTAATGGCTAGTTCCCTTGCATTGGATCTGTGCACCATGACTACCACGCTGGAAACAGGAGAGTTATATACACTCTCCTTACATTAGTCGACCAACCCCTTAATTTTATGTGCACAAACTTTTTCCGTGTGGGACTTTTCCAAAGTGTAAACAATGGGCGCCAGCTGTGGGCTTTAGCTGTGGTCAGCTGCACCACTGTTTCCTCTTCTTTCCAAAGGTTGGAGCTTCTTGGCATAATTTTGGTTGCCTCCAACTGGAAAGTACCCACCCTTCATGCTCATACCTGGTGGATACAGATGCATCTGGGTCCAAAAGTCTTGATCCCCCAACTTTCCACCAAAATTTACAAAACCAACTTAAATAAATGGGGTTTACTTTGACAGCACATTCTGAAGATGCTGGGTAAATAGCGCAGAGTGGCCTGGGGGTGTTGGCCTTGGATAACGTTGGGCAATCCATTGCTGTTATGGGAATAGGGTTGTTCGCATCTAAAAATGCTTTTTATAATGGAAACACTATGTATACTTCTGAACCATATTTTCTCTCTCATTGCTCAGATAAGGAACTTATTCATGTGTATCAAATCACCCCAGAAAATCACCGTTTGACCTCTTCCATGATTCGCAGCACTCAGGAAGTTGAAAAAGAACTGCGTTTACAGTATGAAAATGTTTATGCCCCTGCTGAAGATATGCTGGGATATGTGGCCTCAGTAGTAAGAGTGGCCAAATATCCCTCTTCATTCTTCGATTCTAAAACATACCAGGGTGACATGTTAATGCCAGATGATGAGTTTGTTGGTGATGTTCTGGCGCTGTCTGCTATAAATAAAGACCATTCTGTGTATTTTTCTACTGACTGCTATCCTTTCCTCCCCGTTAGGTAAACTCAGCACCACTATTCTGGTGGATACTGGCGCCACTGAAAGCTTTATGAACTAGAGCCTGGATGACTACCTGGGGCTGAGTTACTTGCTTAATGGTATTATTAGGGGAGGGGCATCCCAAAGTATTCCCACTCTGAAGATCATTAATAAAGTGGAATATCAGGTTGGCATGTACCACTTGTCTGATCACTTCCAAGCTATCAAAAAACCTCCTGTACCCTATTATTTTAAGTGTGGAGTGGTGGAGAAAGTTTGACGTCAGGACTAATTTGAAATAAAACACCCTATCCTTGTCTTTGTTAAATGGTCACAAACTGATTGTTCATTTGTCAGAGAATAACGCCCAGGGCGAATTGCCCCACTGGCCCCACCTTCACACTCTTAGCTTTGCCTCTATGCGGAAGCCCACCGTGGAGGTGCCCCTACCTTCTTGTTTTTTAGGGTTTGGAATCTTCCTTTGATGCTGCATCAGCTGACACATTACCTGATCATTCTGAGTACAACTGTGAGTTCAAGCTCACTGTGGATCTGGTGAGGATATCTTCCCCCATTTACCCATTGACTGTACGGGAGGAAGAGGCGTTATTTGTGTGGATGAAGAAGAAGTTAGCCAAAGGCGCGATTTTTCAGCATACCTCCCCTGTTTGCTCCCCACTTCTCTTTGTTGAGAAGGCGGATGGTACTCTACGCCCATGCATAGACTATGGGAACCTCAACAACGTCACTGTACCAGATCTACATCCCATCCCTTTATATTCTCAGATTGCGCGCTATGTGGAGAAGGCTAAGGTTTTTCCAAGCTGCATTGCCTCAATGCGTCAATCAGAATTGGATTAAATAGGGATGTTGGCGCTACAGTTCCTTGGACTGGTGCTGGGGTTTGCGGTGGCTTGAAGCTGGAAAATTGGAAAAGAGCACCAAAGAGGAAACAGAAATATGGGTTAGTTTACCAAATAAACTATTAAATTAAAATGCTTTGATATAGTAGGGTGCATCAGGGACTCGGTGCCTTCAGGATCTTTGAAGCCTCATCCGATCAGGATCTTTACTGATCTTCTGGAATGGCCTCCTCAAGGGCGTCCTCAATGGATAGCGTCGCTCACTTGACTGAGAAGGTGGAAAGACCGCTCCACGTTACTCAGGACTAGGTGAAGATGATCCTGAAAGAGTTTTTTCTTGGTTGGTTTTGATGACTGATTTGGCACAGCCAGATTCAGAAGACAGGAATTTGATACAATTTTTATATCAAATCCTGACAAGGGACAAGAGTGTTTAATTGCATTCTGTACCAGAAAAGGGATTTTCCAGTTTTGGGTCATGCCCTTTGGGCTTAAGAATGCCCCTGCTATCTTTCAACGCCGCATTGATGCAGCATTGGGGGACTTGTTAGGGGCATGCGCGGTTGCTTACATGGATGATATCCTGGTGTTTTCCCCTGATCATGAGTCCCATGAAGTTCACCTTCAGCAAGTGGTGGAGAGGTTAAAGGCAGCCAGCCTTACGCTGAAGATTAGCAAGTGTGAGTTTTTAAGTCCCAGGTCACTTTTCTGAGCAACATCATGTTTGACCAGGGACACATGATAACTCCAGACAAGGAGAAGGCTATTCGTGAGTGTCCCACCCCCACCTCAGTCAAGGAATTGAGGAGCTTTTTGGGGATGTGTACGTTCCTCAAGAAGTTCACGCCCAATCTTTCTGAGGTGGCGGCACCCTTATACAAGGCTAGCAGTGCATATGTGCTTCAGTGGTCCCCCGTTT
The DNA here is from genome assembly GCA_022478985.1 of Massospora cicadina. Lineage (NCBI taxonomy): Eukaryota > Fungi > Entomophthoromycota > Entomophthoromycetes > Entomophthorales > Entomophthoraceae > Massospora > Massospora cicadina. Next base: position 143,131 of record JAKSZP010002697.1, read on the forward strand.
TGGAGGATGCTTTCCAAGCAGTGAAGTGCACCCTGTTGTCCACGTTTTCCTTCGCCATGTTGACCCTTTCAAAGAGTTTATTGTGTCTACTGATGCCTCCAACTTCACCATAGTGGCTGCCTTGTTACAAGTAGGCGAAGATGGGATAGAGCATCCAGTGGGATATTTTCTAGGAAAATGTCTCTGTCTGAGTTGAATTACGCCGTTTATGACAAAGAGTTATTAGCAGTGGTGGAGGCGCTGACTTATTGGCGTCACCACTTACATGGCTCCTCCCAACCTTTTTGAGTATGTACAGATCACCGTGCCTTGCTGTACTACTGTGCCCCTCATGTCCTAACCCCACGGCAGACCCATTGGCATGAGACCCTTGCCCAATTTGCATTCTCTTATGAGTTTACCAAGGGCAAGGATAATGGTTTGGCGGATGCTTTGAGCCGCAACTCTGTTTTAGTTTCTGATCCAAAAGAGGTAGAAGTTCATAACACACAGCTGATGATTCCACCAAATAAAACTGTGTCTCAACTTCCCTCTCCCCCAGCCAATGGGCCAGCTCTTGCACCTCTGGAAAATGCGGAGGAATATAGTTTGCTCATAAAGGTATTACTTCCTTAGCCTCTATCAGCTGAATGTACTATGGTACCTGCAAAGAGCGCTTTGAATCAAGAGGATCTATCCAGGGGTTATCACGTGAAAGGTGAGATGGTGTGTTTTCAAGGGCGCCTATGGGTTCCTGCTGGGCCACTTCTCCTGTAAATCATCTGGGACTATCATGATGGAACCACCGTTAGCCATCCTGGGAAAGTAAAGACCTTGGAGTTAATATGACGCACCTATAATTGAAAGGGCTTGCCTGCTCAGGTGGAACGGTATTGTAAAGAGTGCTTGATCTGCAACCAGATAAAACCGAATCGTCACCTTTAGCGGGGTTGTTGGTACCAGTCCAAAAGGCTGAAGGGCCCTGGACTTCCCTATCAGTGGATTTCATTGTGGAATTACGCGTCTCTGATGGTTATGATGCCATCATGGTGGTGGTGGACTGGTTCACAAAGTTTGCCCACTTTATTTCTTGCAGAACTACAATAACCGCGTCTGAGATGGCTAGGCTCTTCGTCACCCATGTGTTTGCGCTTCATGGGGTTCTTCAAAGAATTATCAGTGATTGGGGCCCTCAGTTTACCTCCATCTTTTGGGAAGAGTTGTGTAAGACTCTTCGGATTCACCCTTGCCATTCAAACGCCTATCATCCCCAATCAGATAGCAGACTGAACGAGTGAACCAATTCTTGGAACAGTTTCTGCGGTGTTACACCGCCGTGGATCATTTTTGATTAGGTTTTCACCTTCCTATGGCCCAATTTAGTTACAACATTTTGCATTCTTTGATCAGTTGTTCCCCTTTTTGCCAACCATGGCTTTAACCCCGCGTTTAACATGGAGCCCAGCTGTGGATCTAAGGTTGAAGCGGTGGTGGACTTTGCCAAGACTATCAAGAAGGTCCACCAGGGGGTTTCCACAAGTTTGGAGGCGGCAATACAAGTGTATAAGGAGAATGCTGATGGTAAGCGCTGAGTGGGTCCAGCGTATAATAGAAGGGGATCTTGTGATGCTTGATGCTCGTAACATCCCTATCAAGCAGCCATGCAAGAAGCTGGGACCAAAGAGGATTGGCCCTTACCGCGTTGTTAGAAAGGTGGGCCATGCCTCATACCAGCTAGATCTTCCTTCTTCATTTCAGATCTTCTCTGTCTTTTATGAGAGCAAATTAACGTTTTTTGAGGGCCCCCCAGCAGAGACTCCTGAGGCCTATCTTGTGGATGGGGCGCCAGAGTGGGAAGTGGAGGAAATAGTAGCCTCCCGCCATGTTAAAAGAAGACTTGAGTACCTGGTATCTTGGAAGGGTTTTGACACTGCAGAGAGCAGTTGGTTCCCAGCGCGCGACTGTGTGCATGCCCAAGATCTGATTGAAGCCTTCCATAAGCGTTTCCCCCAGGCTGCTGGCTCTCAACCCAAACCAACCGTTGCTGCAATGAAGTTGGCCCCAACCCACAAGAACTTTTCCCTAGTGCAAGCCCCTGGAGGGGGGTTGATCCCCATCGGGAGGAGAGGGTAATTTCATGGTTAAATGACATGATAGTGGGCACCACCCTAAGGATAAGGCTGGGCGGCAGGAGGCCCAGAAGGTGAAGCTTCAGGCCCTCCCTGACCTCAAGCATACAGTATACCAACGCTGGGTACAAGCTAAATATGCCCAGGTTGGTACTAGTGAGGTGCCTAATGCCCAGCCCCTTGCATTGGCCCAGGCGTTAAAACAGATGGTCTATTCAATTAATGAGGATGGCTCAATTTGGTTGATTGAGGAATGGGGTTATGAAACCTATTCCATTTATGAAATTATGCGTTTGGGTCAGATACAACTTCAATTGATTACTCTAGTGAAGTCAGTCTCAGTGTATTCTACCAATTCAGATGGTAGTGTTTGCCTATTGGTGAATCAGTGCTTGGGACTGCTTCAGCAGACCCTGAATTACCCTGAAGTTGTTTAAATTTGTTTTTCGTGACCAACAATCCTTGTTGGTCGACTTCCCAAATAAAATACCCCATTTTTCCCGTTTTAATTTTATGTTATCTCTGACAATCCTGTGTGCGGACCGCTTTGGGGAGGTCTCGCGCTACATTCACCTTACCATTTTACATATGATTCAATTAGCCCCTAATGCACCGTTGGTTCTCCCAGGTTCCCTCCAACCTGGGACGCTTACCCCTTTCCCCTTTGTGCACCGCGTCACTTTTGGTTGGGTATTTTTTATAAAGATTGCATTACTTTATTTAAGTTAGTATTGCTCCAGCACCTTCTACTAGGCTCTAGTACCTTTTGTATTAATGTCTAGTTCCATGGCGTTGGATCTGTGCACCAAGCACTACCATGCTGTGAACAGGAGAGTTATAGACACTCTCCTTACAGGGCCCTCATGGAACTTCCCACACTTCAAACGTCCCCTCCACACCATTCAGCACATGGGGTGGTCCATCACACTCACAGGCATGAGTCAGGGAAGGGGAAGGCTAGAGCCCACTTCACACTTAGGAATCCAGAGGACCATCTCCAGAGGGACACACATTATGTGGCTCCATTTATTGCAATAATTGACAACCTGGATGCTTTAGACATCCCATACAATCTCACAACACAGAAGAAAATATGGAGGATAACACATCATTTGCTCCTCCATCCAAGGGTAAGAGCTAACACCTGGTGTTTCCTCAGAAGAACCTACAGAACAGCAGATTGCTCCAACTCTCTTCATGCAGAGTGCGCAGTGTGTGGAGGGTATGGCACCCTGCACCACCGCCTTTAAGCATGCCCCCCCTCTAGAGCCATATGGTGGGAAGTTGCACATTTGTTAAGAACACACAACGACCAGGATCTGTCAATCTCCAGAAGCCTCCTTGCACTCCAACTTGAATCACCAATACCACCCACACTCCGCTCCCTGATAGTTTCTTTGCAATGTGGCTAATCCACACCATAGCACTGGATGCTTTCAAGGGAACTGTACCCACCATCCATGGGACAATCAGCAGATTTTACCTTCACCTACTGGAATACTTGCAAGCCTGGTTATACGGATACATGAGGCCAAAGCAACAACAACTTATTGAATTATGGTTCCCAGTCTGGTTTCTGCATATGGACCCTTTTCTCCACATCTACTCATAATAGGGGAAACCCCTTTGGAGTAGCACACTCACCCCCTATACCTGGCAGTACCAGCTGGCAACAGGGGTAGCTCATCTACTCTGGGGTGCCTAATTTAGTTATACTTCACCTCCCCTATCTCATTGTGTATATTGGTACTGTCCGTCTCCTGGTTGGCTTACCTCAGTTAAATAAAAAAGTGGATCCCATGGAAAGTAAACAAGGAAACAGTATGCTTATTTTTAAGAAAGTTCCAAAAAGAAGAAAACTGATAACCTACCCTGAGAAGGGGCTATTGCCTTTATAAGAGTGAAAAATATAAGGGGAGCTCAAAGCACTGTCCTGGTCCAAGGCCTCTGTGGCATATTATTATTGGTTGAACTAAGTAGAAAATTATGGGCTGGGCTAAACTTCATAAAGTTTTAAATAATATATTTTTGTCTGGTCTTAACGATCAGTGAATGATTCTGATCAGTAGTGCCAAGTCTGCATATATTTGTTCTGACTGGTAAATCAGCACAGCCAGTTGTAGCAAATGAGCTCACAAGTGGTGCTCTTAGTCAGAATTTGACCAGTTGAATTAGTTTAAACAGCTAAACCAGTGGCAGTACTAGCAACCAGGCCATCACTTATGGGGCGAGAGAGGCCCTTTTATAGGCACCAATGGCTAAAATAATTTTCCTTCCAGCAATGACTTAATGCAAAATCATTTTCGCCCTGACAATTTAAAATGATTGTTAATTTGAGGATGACAACGCCGCCTAAAATCTTATGGTATTTGATCCCCTTTATACCTTTGGGGGGGCCTAAAATAATTGGAATTCTGCCAATAATGCTCATATGAGTGAACCAAAATATGCCAGCAACAGTATTAGAGTATTAAATGCAAATATTATCAAATTGGAAAGTCATCCAATTTCTTAAGTGACTCAAAGCCATGATGTGAGGTGCATCATAGGAGCACCATTGATTGAACCCATGATGAGATGCATATTGTCAGATTTGGCAACTAACCAATATTCAAAATGACTACAATAAGCTAAATTTTAGAGTTGGAACCAAGCACAAAGGCCCCTGGACATCCAGGTTTAGAGGCAACCACCGCAAGAAGAATCTTGCACAAACAAGAATTAGAACAAATGAGTGAACAAGCTAAAGCAGCAGTCAGATGCTGTCTGAATAGAGGATCCTGAAAAAAACCTCTATTGAAACCCTAACTTTTCCTATTTCACTAAATCAAATTCATATTTATCCTGATTTTCCCTCTGAAGTATTTAAGTCTTTACTTTATATCTTAATAAAAACCTTTCTACATAAATCTTAAGTTTAACCTTTTTGCTTTACCTTGTGTTATATCAAGTTAGTAATTGCCAATATCCAGTCAGAAGTTACCAATCTAAAGTAATTACCAGTAATCAATATGGGATTAACCAGTTCTGAAGAAGTCACTTTGTTAAGGATACCTTGGTGCCGATAACACCAATGAAGAGGTTGGAAAGATTTCACGTTGAGTCATGAAGGCCAACATATGTTAACAATGTCAAATTGCGTCAAAAAGTTTCCAAAGAGCACAAGCAGTTAGCCAAGCAATTGATGCACCAAGGGGTATCATCTGAGGTGAGTTTTCTTAAAGATAACTGTCATGATGTTAGTGAATGTTGTCTGGTGCCTAATATGTGCAGAGTTTCCCTGAGCAGCAACTCAGCCTCTAAAGTTAAGAAAGCTGAGGTCAGCAAGCTGGCTTCAGTTTTTCCTAAATCTGGTTTGACTGAGAATTAAACCAGAATATCCTAGGGGTAGATTAAATGATCTTGGGGGTCAATTTGTAATCCATCTTACTGATGATGACCTAATCCTGCTTGTTAGACTTGTTTGGGTTTATATTGTGTAGGTGGTTTTGAGCTATCTCTTGCATATTTTGGGTAATCATGCTATGTTTTAGATGAGCCCTAGGGTTTTGATAGGGGATCCTTAAGTGTATTACCTCCCTGAAAACCCCTTCTATTTTTATCAATGATGTAGAAGAAAAAGGGGCAGAGAGTGAGGATCCTTGGAGGGCAAGACAGTAACTATTGATTATCTACCATATGAGCTAAGTCAATTAGCTGAGAAAGAGGAGCCATAGGAAGCTTGGGACCTTCTTACACCTAAAGAAATATTGATCATGGTCCAGGCGGATGGGCTGGGCATCAGTACTCACAACTGCAACCTGAAGCCCCACAATGTGCGCTAAAGGCATGATTTAACATGTATTCTAGCATGATAAGAGAAATCTACCAACTTTGCCTTTAAACACAGGGTATTAAGTCTAGGAATACATTAAGATAAAGTTTGGAGAATATAAGGGAAGCCTGTTCAATTTTAGGAAGGACACAATTGTTTTCATTTAAGTTTAATCATTAACAAAAGCATCATATCACCCTAAAGTGATATGAATCTAACACCATCTGTCTATTATATACTACCACCCTACTGTAATCAACTCTGCTAAACTACGCTTTGTACTGTAATAGACTTTAGCTATATAAAATGTCAAATTTTACATTATTGAAAACTCTCTAGTATCCTATCATAGTTATTTTGCATAGCAATAGCTTTAACTATTTCTGATTTTTCACACTATATAATATATCTTTGGTTGACTGACAACAAGTAAAGTATAACTTTTTAGATATGACTGGTTAAGGCTTTGAATTTTGGATATATTAAAACAAGGTTTAAATTGATATTAGACCCAAACTTCCTCCATAAATAAACCCTGGCAAGCTTATATACTTGCTTATCAAGAGTTATCAGAGAAAAATTATAAATTTTTAGAAACTTTAACAAAGTTAACTGATTCGGTTATCTGTATTGTAAAACAAGAACTTTTCATTTTTTTTGTTTGAATTTACGTATTTCTAATTTTGACGTTAAGTGGGAGATTATTTACATTTGATTGTAGCATTACAGATTGCGCTATCTTGCCGCCCGAAACACCAAATTAAATGCTCCCACGTGGCATAAAAAGCAGTAACCTTAATATCGTATTATTATAGCACGACGCTGATGCCCTCTAAAACTGTCGAAAATCCAGCCCGAAACTGTACCATACTCTTTTGGCCGTTTAGAATAAAACATCTTGGGGCCGAGACGAATTTAATAAGCTATCAACTTATTAAACCTCTATAAATTCATCAAAATAGGTAAACCAATAAATAATATTTCTACTCCGAGTGCTAGAATAAAGCACGTCTTATTTGTACAATATAGGCAACTTTAACCGCTTTAAACTTATTTAGTAGAAATGGATGGTCAAGTTTTACCGACCTCGAACAAAGATCTAGTTTCAAACGAGCTCAATGCTGCAGATATTTCTTCTGAAAAGGGCCACGAGTTTGTTGAAAACACTCAAGTTTTTTCTAAAGAAGTAAAATCAGGACCAGGGAAGAAGGCTTCAAGTAAAGAAGCAAAAGCGGAAGCGAAAAATAGGTAACCGGAGATGCATTTTTGTAAAAAAGCATACTAACCGTCGACAAATATCAAGTTTTGTTGGACAAAATGTTTTTACAAATGACGGACTTTTCCTTCAGCGTTTTAAGAGAGCAAAAGATGAAAAAGATGAAAAGGATGAGCGGGAAAAATCTTTAAAAAGGTAAAAACTGGTGATGATTTTAGAGTTTTGTGACTAAATGCATGGTTTTCCTTTTCATGCTCTTTCAGAAAACAAGAGCTTGAAAGGAGAATTGTAAGGTTTCTAGATTAGCATTTTGCTTAGTAATGTTTATAGAAAAATCGAGGAAAGCGCAGAAAAGATAAGATAGCTCGAGTTGAACAAGATAGCAACATGATAACCGGGGATTTAAGCTCGGCGGCAGCTTCGTATCTGAATGAGTTGAAGCAGTATTCAGAAAAAATGGGGAACGTTTAGTGAAACAGAGCTTGATGCCTTTAGCCTCCAGAAATGAGGTATTTTTTGCCAATATATTGACTGATTTTGTTAGTTGTGAGTCGAATGCTTTCTAAGTTTTTGTAGGATAGTTCGATGACGATTTTTATGGCAGCAAAATATAACTTTTTAATTTTCTTGATTTTTGTTCTGTTTGCTATGATGCCTTGAAGGTTGCGTTGTTTGTTTTACATTTCTAATATTGTAAATTTAGTCTAAGTTCATTTCTGTAAGTACCTTTACACCTCTGTTTTTATTTTCTGACTTTACGTTTTAGCATTTTTTGAAAATTAAATTAAACAGCTTTTATAATGGAATTATTAGGGTTTAACGGAAGAATAAAGCTGTATTATTGTGTAAGATATAATTGAAACGTTTAAAGTTACTGCGTATATTCTCGAAAGAAGCATTTATTTATCCATTCTGTATCTTTGAGGTTTAAATGTAGGAACTAAAATCTTTATTTGCGTATGCTTTAATTTTTTATCTTTATGTAGTTTTTTAAAACTAAATGAAACCTTTTGCTTTAAAGCTTCTTGATTGAATCGGTCGTAATCTTATTTATTTTCAAAAAGAGAACTACTCAAATATTTTGAGAAAACACTTACGCTTTACAGTATATTTAGGTCTAGTGCTCAAAGTAAAATATTGACAATCTGCTTTGGAGTAAGTAGTGGCAAAGCTTGATTTTTTGTTTGATTTGGAAATTATTGAAGCTTTGTGTATTTCAATGGCATACTCCTAGCCTTACAGTACAACCTTTTTTGCGCAAAATCGATTTTATATTTAGAATTTTTAGCCATTTTTTGAACTGGCACGATTAACACCAGCCCCACTACTTGCCCTTGTTTTTTAAATTACTTTCTATTCATTTTTAAATAAGCTGTTAAATTTTTAGTTGCTTATTTTTTAAAAATTTACATAATTATATCTTGCCAGAATGCAGTACTTTAATGTTAAGATTTAAAAGATATGACAATTATACAAATAGCTTTGCAATTTTCGTGACCCGTGATAAGTTCATATTAAAATGAGACTTGGCACTAGATTAAAGGCCTTATATTTGATATTACACTATTTATAAAATAAGCGCCTATAATGTAAATAAAGGTACCGGTTTTGAATTAATACAAACTACTAATGTTCAGTCACGTATAATTTAAAAACACTACTTTCAATTATAATGCTATATGGGGATTAAGCATAATTAATTTTAGCTTCTTGTTTAAATGAACATACATATACAAGCATTTATTCCAATATTTCATTAATAATTTTGGGACTTCAATGCCACACGATCTACGCTGCTGCTTTCCAAATAGGTTGGCAGTTGATAAGCACAAAGTTTTTAGATTAAAAGTATTGTACATATTAAGCACACACTATCAATTTTCAGATAATATAATTTAGAATTGGCAGCCAAAAATCTTTTAATTAAAAAAGATAATTGCTTTTGTTTTGTATTGTAAAAAAACCATCAAAATTGCTTTATCTTTAAACTATAACTTAAAATTTTAACTTTAAGAAGCATTAAATTCTACTCTTTAAAGTATACTAAGTTTCAGAATGGGGTTTTTAAATCTGAGAAATCTGAAGTAATTTTGCATTTCCAGCATAAACCACCCAAGAATAAATAGCATAATGGTGAGTTTTTTTGCTAAGCCTATATGTGCACAGGTTTAATTCTAGTACATAGCTTAAAAGGCGTGCTGTATGATTGTTTTAAGGTTTATCTATTGCTTCTTTCTTTTTATTAGGCACTGACGTTTTTGCATAAAATATGAAAAATGCTACTTTGAAAAAAGTATCAGATTTTTCATCAATACTTTTGTTAGAAGCTAAAAGATTTGAATCCATCAATCTAAATATAGTACGAGTATTATATTACTGAGTAACTTTGACTTGAAGACTATGTATTACAAAATTCATTTGGTATTTAAATTAATGCGCTAAGCATATATTATTATAATATTCTTATAAAAGTAGCCCTAATAAGGATAAATCAACAGTTTTTGCTGTAGAAGAATTATATTAGTAGATATACTAAACTCTAATATTTGTACTGATATATGCTAAAAAGTTTAATAGTGTTTCAAGACACTGTAATTCTATTAATTAACCTCATTCGCCCTTTTGATACCCTTGCTTGCTTATCATAAATTCAAATACCTTTCAATACATTAAGAGAAATTGCTGCTCTTCCGGATACATTTTTTAAACAATTTTAAGGGCTTAAGATTTATAAACATAGTACCTATTCTATCTTTTCTTTTTTAGTTCAAGAGAAAATCTTAACTTTATTGGTTGTCTTAACTGTTTTTTTTGGCAGTACTTCTTTTATGCTTCTTAAACAAACTTAAAAGCAAGACAAGAAACATATAATATCATCTTTTAGACTCTATCTATTCATTTGTAGATATCAGCTCTATAAACAAACATAAATTCTTAGATGTCATATAACTAGAAATTGATCTATTATGCTTAAACCTATTAGCATCAGATTTTACATTCTATATAGTTGATTAGGATACTAGTAATTTTATGTTTTAAGGCTTTATCTGAAGGTTTTAATGATTTTAGGATCCTAATATATATACCCTTATAAGGCTTCCTTTAGTTAGGACTTATAAAAATTAAATTTTAGTTCGAACTTAATAAAATGTTAATGATACCTATTATTAACCTAGTATAAGTACATTGCATGTACTAATTACTAGGTTTGTCAATTTTTGTAAAATCAAGCTAGAGTATTGTTAAGATTACTTTTATCGAGAAAAGCCTTGTTGAGGGATTATTCTAGTGTTACTCTTGAAAATAAAGATAAGATTGAAGTTTACTATCCCCAGCAGTACCATTATCAGAACAGAAACAAGTGATGGCTATGGGTTCAAAGTTGACAAGTGAATCAAAAATGTGCGCTTGTCTATATTTTAATTTTTTAGTTTAGAGAAATTGCCGAGTTGGAATACCTTAATATAGTTATAGACTTTATATTAAGATGACAAGCTTTATACCATATTAAATTAATGGCTAGACAGTGATAATTGAACTAGAAAGCTTTTCTTGATCTACATCCAGCAAAATTACTGTTGATATGTTTAATTAACAGACAAATATTAGAATCCTTTAAATTCCAAAACTTTATTGTGCAATATTCCTGTTTATACTTCCAATTATGCCTAGACTTTCTATTTAAATTTTTTAGTGTAGATTGATAGATTACTGTGCATAAAAGTGTACTAATAGTTTTTATACTTAGTCTTTTCACAGGACATTTCTTAGAATAAAAATATTGTTTCATATTATTTTTCTTTATGTCTCAAAAACCTTATAAAAATTTTACTGCTATAATTAAGGTACCATCCAATAAAACTCTTGTCTCATACATACATACATAATTACATACATACAAGGGTGGTTAGCCTGGCAGGTAAAACTGCTTCCACCCTAGTGCAGGTTTCGAGTTCGAAACCTGTACTGGCTAGAAAAATTCTCAGTGTGGTATATTTGTCCCAAGGTCGACCCATCTTGAATATTTTTTTATTTTTTGGTGATGCAGCGATTGATGTTGCTACTGCATCTCAGTATATTCCAGGCACCAGAATAACGAGTAAAGCAACCAATACATTCAAAATCTGCTGAATTTAAGAGTGGTTGCAGGACAACTAGCTGATTATATTGAAGCTTTAACATTAGCTAGTATCCTTGAAGATAATCCCTACCTATGCCATCTTGATCCCCATCCAGAAGATTTCCCTACCCCATTTTTAGCAGCACTGGAAAGATTTTCTGTGCTAGCTAAGGCAGGGCAAGGCCACAATCCACAATATGATTCCCCCTCTGCTATGTCAGGGTAGGTGGGAGCCTATTCTGATATGGTGAGAGGTTAATGATTTTTTTGCTTAAAAAGCTTTTTTATTTTTTATGTTGGCAAGAATGGTCCCATGGTCCCCTTGCCTTGAATAAAACATACAGACATACATGCATACATACTACTAGTGCAACTCTTATATAATCTTTTGGTAAGAGTCCTTTCTGAGAGGTGGGCTTTAAGGAGTCTTAAGTATAGCATCCTGTTTCCTGCTGTGCACCTCCAGCCTAAAAATGCAAAGGATGGTTTGTCTAACACTAACCACTTAAATAACAGTTTGGACAAGCAATTATTAGATTTGCAAGAACCAATCTCCAAGGAACATGAGGTTTAGTCACATTAAACACTGTTTTTCACAATGAGAAAAGTATATGGATAAATGTAGCAATTAGTTGTTATATATATAATTGTTAGATTAGAAAATGGATAATTTAAAGTTTTTTCAGACTAAGTATGAACTTTTATGTGCATGTGATATCCAGATGGTAATCTCTAACTAAGAATTCTAGCATAAGTCAGCTCATTGGCCCTTGCTTGCTTAACTTGGTTGGCTGACTTGCTGTGAAGGGGTTATTTTCCACACAGATTAGATGCCAGGTAATCTTCTTAAGGGGCTGGCATTTCTCACTGTGTAAATCCTTTTTGATGCTAATTGAAGTAGTATTTCTTGCTCATCAGAACTGTTAATCACCCTGCTGGTGGTCCTCTGCTTGATACTCTTAACTTAACTTTATTATGTTGGACTAACACAATACTAAACAGAAAAATTGATCAACCTATTACCTAAAATTCAGTAACTTATATTTTTTGTCCCAAAATGAGTGTCTTTTTCTTTATACCCTAGACTGGTTACTGGTAATCTTTTCACATAGGCCCAAATTTAGTGAAAAACAAGGATAAACTTAATATCTGTAGTAAAGATTTTTTTATATAGGATAAAATTAAGGTCTTTATATACTTCTTGTATAAAATCAAGATATAAATGAATGTAAAATACAAAGGTAATTGGGAATGTGAGTTGACGATACTTTAAGAACTTCCTGAACCCTATTAAGTCTCCTTGATATCCATCTTAGTGTGGCTTACATTTGGTTCAATGCTTCAATATTTGAGCTCCATCTCACAGTTGACATCCCTGTACCAGGATGTTTGGTGGCCCCTCGCTCAATACCTGCTTCTGGGCCTGTGGCAGCGATACCTCTTCTGGTTATTGCTCTATTACCAGTTTGTTGATACGCTGCTCTTCTTATAATTTGATGATGTCAATACTCTAATTTGACTTGCTTCAGGGTTTTAATCGACTATCAAAGTTAGCTGATTGCCTTTTTGGAAAATGCCTAGATTAATTGTTATATTGCTTTCATTAGGGCGATTTGCTTGATCATTTCTTTGTCATCCATTGCTTGTAATTATTTTGGACCCCCAAAGGTGTAAAAGGGGTCAATTTTTATAGTCATCTTTAGTGGCATCAACGTTGTCTCTATACTGTTATCTCTTTGGTCAGCGGGTTTAAAGTTATTGTAAATAAAGTTATCCCAACCAACTGGTAAAACATTTGCGGTGTCATCTATAAAAGGATGCTCATTTCCCTTATCCATATATCAAACTTGTATATCTAAATTTCCAAGGTGTTGGTGTACTAGAGAAATTCCTTCCAGAGGGCAAGTAATTACTCTCCAATATACTTTTGGTATTTTTAACAACACTTCCCCTCCCAAGATGAGGCTGGGAAGGACCTAAAGTTCCAGGAATTTACTCTGTTAAACACAATATTGGTCTCATCATCTCTTATGGAATACTCAGCTTTTCTCTTTGCTAGGTTATTTTCAGGGCCAGTTCAGTTGGCTTGCATTTATTAGGCTGGCTGTCCATATATGTATAATAGGACCTTCTCTTTAATTGGGCTATGGCAACTTAGTCCATCTCTGGCTCTCACGCTGACTCACGTGGATAGTTTCATTGGTGTTTTTGGATGTTTCAAGCTGAACATTAAGATTCTTTGGCCAACTCTTACTGGCAACTTCCTTGTGGTAGGTTATTGTGATCTGCGGCAATGACTGGTGCCAACAAGGTAGGTAGTGCTGCTTCTGCTCATATAGGTCCTTAAATGGAGCCATACCAATCACCTGATGGTGGCTAAGTCTATATGCTAACAGTGTGGATGGCAGCAGGTGTCCCACTTCAACTTGTAGTTTGGGGTCATATTCTTCAATATTCCTCCTAAGGTTCCATTCACGAGTTCTATGTTTCCATTAGAGGATGTATTGTATAGAGTAGTGAATTGATGTCTTACTCCAACTAGATCCATAAGCATCTTCACAACTTCTAAGATAAAATTCTCCCTGTAATTTGATAGAAGAACTTGAGGACATCCATGCCTTGCTATCACTCAATTATACAGGAATCTGGTAATCATCCTGTGGTATATGTCTTGACTGCTGAGAAATTAATCCATTTGGTGGTATGGTGTCATGGTTAAATAACATCATTGTGAGAACTTAATGTTAAAATAAGGCTGAGTGTGATGAGGTTAAAAGGACCAAGTTGTCAGCCTCCTTGACCTGAAGCACACCCTGGACCAACGCTGGGTAAAGGCAAGATATGCCCAAGCTGGTTCTGGGGGGTTCATTTGATGGTTGGATGAGTGTTACATCCATGGATCAAAATGCACCAACTATATATTGAAATATGATGGTTCTTTACGTTTTATTAAAGAACATGGATTTAAGTCCCATTTGGTTTATAGTATTTCAAATCAGGTAGAATTCAATTTCAGTCGATCACTCAAGTGTGAGCTTACTTGAGCTACATAATGACATTAAATGTTAAGTTGCATTTATTGGTCAGATTAGGTACAGTGCCTCACCATATGGAATATGATTCCTCCCAATTGATAATTAGTAGTTTTGAGACCAACTGTTGTAAAATCTGGTGGAATGGTTTTTTGAACCACCTAATGGTTTGCACAGGGTTAAACCCACTGAACAATGAGTTGACGATATGGAAATTGCTGACCCTAAATAAACTACAACAAACTTTTATATATATAGAAAGCAATTGCCTCCATGACACTAAATTATTTATTTTAAATATGTGATTATAAGCCTTCTACTGCAGAATATTCATCTTTCCTTTTATTTGCTCTCCTATTTATGATAAAACCCCTTCCCTTGTCTTCACATTCCGCTTATATCTTTGTTGTATTTGGTCAGTTTTAACCCTTTGGCTTAGTTTTTATTACTTTGCTAAAAACTGTTTGGTTTTGCCTCATCATTGGAGGCTCTGGCAGATATTCATGCTTGAATGGTATTGACTCTTCGCCTTATTGCAAGGCACTCAAATATTTGTATACTACTAAATAATTTTTGACATATATTAGCCAATCTACTATAGCTATTTAGAGTGTATTGTCCAGTCATATCAATATGTTGGCATCACCCCTCTTGACTGGATGATAAGTCTCCTACTGCTTATATGGCCAAAGGAACTTTGTAAGTACTCAATTAAAAATTTGACCACTTATGGGGTCCTTGATAGTGTAGGCGTCAACCCCCATTTTTTTGATTATTTTAAATGGACCAATACAGATGGTGGTCAACTTATGCTTTCAAATGAACCCATGCTGGTCATAAAACAAGACCATCTCTCTTTCTTTGAACTCTAGCCCGCTACACTGTGCCTGATCGTTGGCCTTATTCTTTATCTTTTTTGGCATGCTGGAAGAGTACACTTCAGTTTGCAGCTTTATTAAAGTGTTCACTGGGTTGGTCAAGTAGCGTTGCAGATTCATTCCGCAAGTAACTTTTATGCAGGCTTAGAGAAGTGCAGGTAGAGATGGGTGCTGTCAATATATTAACTAGAAGGAATTTTCCCCGTTGCAGAGTAATAGCTAATGTTGTAGGCAAAGACAGCGGTAGAAAGGGGAGAACTCCAATCTGAAGGTCAATCCATTACCAGTTTCTGAAGTATGTTCACTGTCAGGATCATGGGGGTGTTGTCATGTATCCCTTAATATTTTTACCAGGAGACCTGAAGTTTCAGGGTGCTGGCTTACCTGTTTTTGCTTTTCTTGGTTGAGAAGTCTTCTTCCAGATACTTTTTCTGGATAGGCAAGTCCAAATAATTGTATACCTAATTTTAACTTAAAATAGGTGAAAAGAAGAAAAAGTGTAATCTTTATTTTAGTCCAAGCCTTGTTATAAGGGAGTTTTTTTAGTAAATCCCTGAGCTAAGATCTAGACTCATACAATTTGGGGATTTGATGGTAGTTTAGTCATTTTAGTCCAATATGATTCGCTAACCTTATAGATTGGGTTTGAATTCCAATACTAGGGCATGATATGTTGTCAGAAATTTTCCCTGATAAGGGCCTAGCTATTTGGCCAGCTTAAGTTCAAATCCCATTAATTACCTTGTTTAATCCCCAATTTGGGTTGGAATCCCCACAATGCCCCCTCTAGATCTTAGTGTAAGGGGGAAAACGGATGGAAAAAAATGACTAAGGATGCAGTTTACTACTGAACCATGAACGACCTCTACAATTAGGTGTTCATTGCCTTGCTTATAGGTAACTTTGTAAGGCCCCAACCAGTTGGTTCCTAATTTATGGTCATGACCTCCAGGCCTATGATGATAGAAGAGAACTAGGTCACCCAGTTGGAAGGTGTAGGGGGTCATTATTATCAATTAAACTGGTTTTATCTCTATTGGTAGTAGCCAACGAGTTCTTGGAAGCTAAAGCCTGGAGTCAGATGATTTCATTGGCAATGCTTCACATAGTAACTTTAGGGACATCAGGGGAGTCCTGATCTAACATGGCCAGCACTCTGGAAGGCAACTAGAGATTTCATCCTACAAAGCCTAGAAGGGCGACATCCTAATAACTCAATGGTAGCTTATTCAATAGGCCAGAATTGCACTAGGAAAATATTGGGGCCAATGCAGAGGGTCAGTTATGGCCATTTTCTGAAGAGTGGCCATTAGGGTACCATTTGCCCTCTCCACCATTCCATTGGTGGAAAAATGATATGGAGTGGAAAATACAAGTGTGGTTTCCATCAGGTTGGCTAAATCTTTCACCAGCGTTGAGCAGAAATTGTGCCCATTATCAGAGAGTATTATGTGGAGGCACCCATGCTGGGTGATAATCTGATTATATAAAAAGGTGGCGGTAGCTTTTGCTGAAGTGGAAGGTAGTGATATAACTTCAATACACTTAGTTAGATGATCTACAGCCAAGCGGAGGAACTGGTGACCATTGTAGGCTTGAGGAAGAGGCCCCACAACATAAATGCTAATAGTATGTAAGGGTTCACATTGTGGAAGCACTGGTGCTGTGACCAGGGATTAGGTCCAGCTTGACTTTGGCATACCAGGAAGGACTCCAATACATCTTGGATTGTAACAATCATTCACTCTCAATAACATTGAGCCTTGAGCCACTGGTAAGTTTTCCAAACTCCTCCGTGGCTAACTTGCCAATGTCCCCCTAATATGACGTCAGTTTGCTCTGAAGGTCATACATAGGGCACCCATTTTTGGGACACAAGTTTGCACAATTTGTCATTTTTGAATTGAAGACCCGCCAATTTTTTTCTAGTTCCTTTTTAAAGGTCGGGGATTCATCTTTCCATAAGTGTGGTTGAGTTAGGAGGTTGTAAAGTCAATCCTCCTCAGGGGCAGTTAAAGTTAATTTGGGCAGCCAAGATAGGCAATCTGCATTTTGGCGTATGGGCCCTGGTCGATGGATGATGGAAAAGTCATAGTTTAAAGTTTTAACGCCCATTGGGCTAACCTTCCATTGGGGTCCTTCATTTTGCTGTAGCCATTGCAGGGAAGCATAGTCAGTATTTTAGTAGATGTTTCTCATATAGATAAAGATATAAATGCTTGTTAGCCAATAATACCACCAAGAATTTGCATTCCATAATGATATAGTTGCATTTAGCTCTGGTTAGAGTTTTGCTATAATAGGCAATAGGATGGTTTACCAAGTTTCCGTCATGCTGTGATAGGATGGCTCCTATGGCTATATCACTAGCATTGGTAAAAAGGAGTGTCAGGACTTTGGGGGAGGAACTCCAACCTGGTAGTTATTGACAGGGCACCAAAGCCCCTTCAAGTTAGGAGGCCATTAAGGCCCAAAGTAGAACTAAAAACGGAAAGAAGATTGAGAGAAAATGGTGAATTTATTAAAATGATTCTCAAGGTATTTATAGAACCTCAATGGATTGGGAACGGGTAGATTTGGCATTGATTGCTGAAGCTGAGGGAAGATAATAATACAAGGGGATTGGGTGCATCCTAAGCATAAGTCACCGGTGCACCTAAAGGGGAAAATGATTGGTCAGCATTCTCAGCATTAGTTACCAGTGCCAAAGTTAAATTAAATTATTGGGGCTGATCCCTGATACTTTGGATTGGGCTTACCTCAAGTTAATGGGGGAGCCCAATCTGGCATCTTCCCATAGGCAGGTTGTGACCCCTAGTCAGGGCTTCCCCCAATTAAGGGAGAATCCTGACAGAGCCCCCTCCAAGCCTTGACTAGGGGTCAAAGCTGAGGTGGGGGCACTAGATCCGGGCAGCAGAGTGGAATGGCCAAGGTAGCTGGCATGGACATGATGGAGTAATCTGGTGAGTGTCATTGGGGGAGTGGCCCCAGCATTGGCGCTGGGGCCAGCATCAGGATTGGCATCTGGCATTGGTACTGGGGCCAGCATCAGGAGGAGGTCTCAGCATTGGGGTTGACACCCAGCATTGGCGCTGTGGCCAGCATTGGAGTGGGAGCCAGCATCGAGAGGAGGTCCCAGCATTGGGGTTGGCACCCAGCATTGGCGTGGGTGCTGTCATTGATGTGGAAGCTGGCATCAGGAGAACGTCCCAGCATCAGGGTTGGCACCCAGCATTGGCAAAGAGGCTGGCATTGGCGCTGAGGCCAGCATCAGGGATGACACCCCAGTAACCTGGCTTACCCTCTTGGGTCAGAGGCCAGGGACCGCCCTACTCCTTCCGTTCTCAGCTCTTGCTGAGAGCTTGGGTGCCCCTGTAGTGAGCACCACCTTCAGGACTTTGGGGGAGGAACTCCAACCTGGCCCTTATTGACAGGGCCCCAAAGCCCCCAGCAAGTTAGGAGGCCATTAAGGCCAAATGTAGAACTAAAAATGGAAAGAAGATTGAGAGAAAATGGTGAATTTATTAAAATGATCCTCAAGGTATTTATAGAACCTTGATGGATTGGGAACAGGTGGATTTGGCATTGATTGCCGAAGCTAAGGGAAGATAATAATACAAGGGGATTGGGTGCATCCTCAGCATAAGTCACCGGTGCACCTGAAGGGGAAAATGATTGGTTGGCATCCTCACCATTAGTCACCGGTGCAAATTTAAATTAAATTATTGGGGCCATTCCCCAATACTTCAGATCAGGCTTACCCCAAGTTAATGGGGAGCCCAATATGGCATCTGCCCATAGGTGGGTCACGACCCCTAGTTGGGGCTTCCCCCAATTAAGGGAGAATCCTGACAGGGAGAAAGGGTTTATCAAAGTTGGGATGCATAAGTACTGGAGAGTGTGATAGAGAGACGCATAATAGGTAAAGGCAGCTGTTGCTCTTCTTTCCACTGGAAGGGTACCCCTTTCTTCAATATATACAAGAGTCTCAGAGGTGTCAGCAAAGTGGGGCATGAACTGGCAATGATATCCCAACATCCCTAAAAAACTTGAGCTTCTTGTAATGATTTAGGGTGACATGTTGTAAATGGCCAAGACCTTGTCATCCATTGGGGATATTCCCGCTTTACTACTATAAAAATTTATGGGTCTGGTTATTATTTGGCCATTAACCCCTATAAACTTATTACTTGCATAGGTTCAGTTCTTGTGCAGTTTGTCCGCGTTGTATTGTTAATAATTGGTTGATAATAGTATGATGACTATTATCCATAGTTTAATGGAATTCTTAGATCTTGGCCCAACGCTTGGCCAGTATTTCCGCTCAAAATACTTGAGATGTCTCAAAATAGGTATTCATTCCCTCATACCATCTAGCCCAATCTTCTCTGAGATTCCCCGGTGACAGTTTCTCCAGTTTGACACAAAGTTGGCAGCAATCCCTGATTTGTTTCCGCTTCTTCTCTGGATCCCCACTCAGATCTTTACTCTTTTCCTTAAAGAGTCTCCCAATTATTGCACACAGCAATAATATCCTTGAGAAAGAATAGAACAAAGGGATGCTGGAGTTCACAACACTGATATATCTTTTATATACTGTAAAAATTGTGTAAACTATAGAACTGTTTTTTATTATGAGTGAATTCTAGGGAATTTATAGTTTGGGATTCAGTCGTCTAACCCTCAGTTGACACATCTTTGATGAAACAGCAGCCATTGCCATTGAATCACCCCTCCTCGTCTCATCAGTGATGGTCTTCCCCATTCTGTCTAGGATTCCATTGTTGGACATCCTTAAGACCTAAAACGGAAAGAGTTAGAAACTGTGTCCTAATGTTTTCCTCTCAATACAAGTGAACCAACCATATTTGGCAAGCGACCTGCTTAGGCAATGGGACTTGTTACCCATTAAGGCAGGTCATGAAACAACTGATTGATTTGCTGGTTGCAGGTGGCATCACTCGCCTCAAAACTTACTACTTACATTCCCAATCAGTCAGTGATGAAGCCCAACTGATCCCAATTGGTACACCTGATAGTTAATCACTAACAGATGCCCTTATTTCATCAGTAACTCTGCCCAACAAGATCTTAAGCATTTATACAGATCAATCCTTAATGGATCCAACTAGGCGAATATTCTAAAATCCCCCAATCATAGTTACCCCAAAATCAGGGTCAATCAATTTCCAATTCACCTCGCATTATGGAATTATCCCCTAGTGATTCCTATTAATCTATCTGGCTGGGAATATGGGCAAAAATCCCAACACCTACCTTATGGCTTAAGAAATCCTTTTCATTTTAAAGAAGGAGAATTTTGATGGCTTTAGTCTTAATGAGGCTTTCCTTATCCTATGGAAAACTTGTCTGAGATGATCTATGTGTTTGGTAAAGTTTCTTGAAAAAACTGTAATATCGTTGAGATAAACCAACACATAAGAACGTTTTAAATCACTAAAAGTTCATCCATGGCGCGTTAGAAGGTAGCAGGGGCGTTACATAACCCCTGCGGCATTTGAGTGGGCTCAAACAATCCTTCACTTGAGTTTAGGGCACAATTTCCCAATCCCTTGGTGATAAATCAATTTGCCAGTACCCGCTGGCAAGATCCATAGCTGAAAAATAGTGGGAACCTGACATCAAGCATAAGAAGTCATCTATACGCGGCAATAAAAAGCTGTCTTTTCTGTTATTGGATTGAGGCGGTGATAATCAATGACAACATGGTGACCACCATCCTTCTTCCAGATTAATAGAAGTGGGGAAGCCCACAGGCTTTATGAAGGCATGAGTAACCCAGCTTCCAGCAGTTGCTTTAGCTCTAGGGCCACTTGAGCTTCCTCAACTTTAGATTTTATGTATGGCCGAGATTTAAGTGGAAGGTGAGCCTCAGTCTCAATTTTGTGAATTACCCCAGACATTTTTCCATAATCACTTGGGCCTGAGGAAAATATATCGCAATACTCCTCAAGGAGGTCTTTGACGTTCTGTCACTCTTTAGGGGTGAGATTGTCACCAATTCTACTTTCAACCAGAGCTAAGGTGGGTAGGGGTTAAACCCTAAATCTTGTAACGATCCAAAACAACTCACAATGGCGATATTTTTAATAGGACATAGTTTTACATAAGCAATAGTGGTATACTGTGAAACTTGGATGATTTCAGTTGTTAAGTTCCCTAATAGAATAGATATAAATTTCCATAAGCAGGATCTAAAATCTCAGGGCATGTCAACGCTTCTTTGATTGAAGGGTTTGGGTGGCCACTTAGCTCCAAAACTTGGTTAGGAGGGATGTGAATCATGATCCCTGTATCCACAATAACTTGTGAGCCAGCGGGTATTGTGATAGGATGAGGGGCATACAGAGGGATTCCCTCTTCAGCATCCACAGCCTCTGAGGGTAACTTACTTTTCTCCCCTAAGACTTGGTACTCAATTTTGCAAATGGAGAATGGTTATAGAGGAATCATGCCCATTTTTTAGGGGCTTCTTTCTTTTTGATTTGGAGTTCAAATATCAATGAAATATGATACCCTAGAAGGGATAGGTGTTTTCCCTTGTGATTGATGATGTAGTTAAACTTCCGCATTAGTTGGACCCCAATTTACAACTCATAGTTATTGTTTTCTAGTGCAACAGTGGGGGCAGTAATTAATAACTTCCCAAAACAAAGGGGTAAAGCAGAATAGGCTCCTATCGCCATAGTAGACTGACTACCTGCCGTCCCATATTCAGCTTTGTAAATCAAGTCTGGAGCCATTTTTATCTTTTGGATAAGCTGGGAGGAAATAAAGCTAACTGGCGAACCAGTGTCAATTTTCACCAGAACTTTAACCTTATGGACTACTACTTCAACTTGATTCATCAAATATCCAAATTGGGAGTTAATAGCTAATAGACTGTCACTAGGGATTTGCAGTGAATCAAGCGGAGGATTCTTCTGTGGCCAGGCTTGGGGTTGTTCAATGCGTTTAAAAGTTTTATCTGCCAAGGCTTGGATTTCTATAGAAGAGCTGACCACCAGAATTTACTTGGGTAACTGACCAAAATAGAGGTAAGAAAGCTGGAGGTTTTTATTTTCTTAAAATAGACAGAGGGACTTCAATTTCTGACGGGGAAGCTAACACAAAACAACTGGAAGTATTGGGGATACAACTAGTACTAGAACAAAGGCCTTGAGGCACTTGTTTTCCGTCAGCATAGGGAGCCTCTTGCCCTATACCAACTGATCTTTTGCCAACTTACGTTGAAGGATACAGCAATCAGCAACAGAGTGGTTGTTTCATATGCAATGAGTGCAGTATAATTCAGGTGTAGGCGAATTGGGGGTGTAATGGCCAATACTTGGGACCAGGGCTTAATGGTGTTAAAATGAGGTGGCCCAACAGGGTCAAGTAGTTTTGGCCAGATTTTTCAATATAGCCTCTTTATTATGAAGGAGGGAAATTAGATTAGATTTCACCACTTTAAGATAAAGTAAGTTATTAGCATATTTTTAAACGCTGAAAATGCAGCAGTGATGGCACAACTAACATAGGCAATTCCCTACAACTGGAGTTTGTGCTTCAAGATAAAAATGGAGGGCAAATTTGCTGATAGTTTTCCCACAATTAAGGATGATACCCATAAAGGTCTGTTTTTGGTTGGTTAAGGTTAAATTTCTCCCAAATTTCCAAAGTAAAGCAGTCTTGGCATCAGTCCAAGTATGGCAATGCATCAGATGGGGGACCATAATGTCTTGAGCCATACAGCAAAGACAGTTAGTCAAATGTTTAAGTCGCTGAGTGTCAATGGCTTCTTCCATAGCATTTTCATAACAAAATAAGTAAGAGAAAATTCTCCCTTAGCCTGGGACATACTTCTCTTTGAAGGATGGTTTGAATATGCCACTGGGTTAATGGTTGAACAAAGTTTATTAACATAGGGGGAACATTCTTACCTAAAAAGAACTTTTATTGCTGAACATTTTTTAAGGATGGAGGGCGTTCACTTTAGTTTATAAGGTGTTGATATCCTCAATTATTGAATCTACCCAATTGTGAGCAGCATAAAGGGCCAATTTGGTGGCAACAAGAGGGGGTAGCTGCTAAATTTCACTTTTAAGTTTAATAGTCACATCTCAAAGTTTGAGTTGGCGTTGCTCAAGGGTAAGAATTTGTTGCTTTATCCCGTGCATCATAGCGGAGATTAACCAAGAGTTTAAGGCATATCTGATCTAAAATGAGATTGGATGCCAGATTGTTATTGTTCAAAGTTGGGTTTTTTAATTTTATTTCACCATTAACTCAGGGTGTACCTGGCAGGGAGCACCAGTTTTGTCAGAATCTTGGGGGTGTTGTCAAATATCCCTTAATATTTTTGGCCAGGAGACCCAAAGTTTCAGGGTGCTGGCTTACCTGTTTTTGCTTTTCTTGGTCAAGAAGTCTTTCTACAGATATTTGTCTGAATAGAAAAGTCCAAACAATTGTATACCTAATTTTAACTTAAAATAGGCGAAAAGAAGAAAAAGTATAATTTTTATTTTTACAAGCCTCTTTATAAGAGAGTTTTGTTTAGTAAATCCTCAAGCTAAGATCTAGACTCATACTGTCAGGCAAACAGCAAGTTATTTTTAGACCTGCCTGCCAGCTTAAGTGCTGAAGCACCCAAACGGCAAACCCAAATGCCAGTGGCACTGCTGCTGGTATGACGGTTATGGAACTAGGAAGAAATTCCACCATTAAGTACCCATGAGCCATAATTTTGTGTAGGCACCTAGCAAAATGCTAGGTGAATATGGCCAAAAAACCCTGAGGGTTATTGGAATATAGGCGGGAAGGGCAGTTTATTTTTTCAACATAAAAACTGGAATTTGGGTAAAGGGATTTATTGGAAAGATAAATGAAGAAAATTGACCAACAATTTTCTCAGTGCAATGCAACTGATTAAATAGTGTTTGATTAGTAATGGGTTAAAGCAGGGATTAAGTCCCTTAAATTTTACCTAACTCAGTGAATTTTTGGGGGATGGGGCGGATAATTTCAGTTGGAACTGACATCAAAGGATTCAGCGGCAGGTTTAGTTGCTATCATTTTGTCTGAAAATGCCTGAACCAATGCTTGACTGCATTTATGTCAGTTGGCGTGATGGCACTTGGCCTGACAAGCAACAGGAATTCCCCAGGGCCACCCCACATAGTGAAAGTCCCAATTGGTTGGAAATGGGTTTAGGGTGGCTAACCCACCCATGCCTGGTCACTGGGGCATTCTTTTGGCCAAATAAGTAGTGTTGGGCACAACTCCCAATCCTTGAACTAGAGATTTGACTTATCAGCAATAATCCTCAGAATTTTCAAAGGTGATTTAGCAATGGCGATCATCTCACTTGAAGGCTTGATGTTGTCCATGATTCCAGCCAAAAATTTTATTATGGTCTTTTTCTAAATATTGGGTTTCTGATAGTCAGTCTTTATTCCCATTGGTTTCATACCTTTTGACTTTGATTTGGTAATCTCAGCGCAGATTTCCTTAATTTAGCGGACAAGTTTAGCTGAGGTGAGCTTGGGTACCAGGGGAGGAATCTTAAGAGGGAGTGCTATTACCCAGCGTTCGTCTACCACATGGGTGAGATTGCCCTGGGTGACGAGGGGTACAGCCACCCTCTTTTGACCCTTCTTGTTTGGGAATGGGAAAATCGCCTGATCTATGCAAAGGGGACGTTCTCCTGGACTTACATTACCCTTTCCTTTTGCCAAAGGAGAGGCACCACCAACAGGAAACTGCATAAGGACTACATTTTTGTGCGCCTTGGGAAACTTGATTTCCATCAAGGTTGCAACTTTTGGGGTAGGACGGGGAGCATCTTGATGGGACTCATGAATCGCCTTGACCAGTTCCATGCAATTTGTTCAATCACAGGCCTTAACCTAACTGTTCTTGTAGACTGGATAGCCCTTTCAGGCGATGAGATACTGAAACAACCTCCTAGATTTATGGGATGTTAAGATGTTTTCCACCTTGGCTTCTTCTGCATCTTCAATTACTATTGGCTCAGGATTGGCAGAAACGGTCCCCTTGAATGGGGAAAACTGAGATACATGGAAAACGGGGTGCTGTTTCCAACGATCTGGAAGCTTTAACTGGAAAGCACCATTGCCCAAGGCTTCCTCCACCAGGTGGGGCCTCCACCAGGTGGGGATCTGAACGCTTACTTGAAAACTTCTATGAAGGTACCTGCATCCGCAAATGGCATGTATCTAACATAACATATGAGCCCACCACTATATAGTGGCCAGGAAGCCATTTTCAATCCACAAACTGCTTGTAATCATCAATAGCCTTTGTGAGATGCTCCTGTACTAAGGATTGGGTAGACCGAATGTGCACAACGTGATCTGTGGCAGCAGGGACCTCTGGATGCAGACAGGGACTGACCAAAAATGAGGGAGTATACCCCAATGTCACTTCATAGGGAGAAAACCCCGTAGAAGCGTGAGTTCCACTATTATAGGCAAATTGGGCGAGGGGGAGGTCATTGGCCCAGGTATCTTGTGCAGGTGCCGCGTAACAATGCAAATACTGTTCCAAAATTTGTTTATCCCACTCAGTTTGTCCGTCAGACTAGGGATGATACATGGTGGAATGGCAGGGGGTGATTTTTAATATGGATAAAAGCTCATTCCAGAAATGCGCTGTAAACTGGGGCCACAGTCACTGATGATCTCCTGCGGGAGACCAAACATAGAGAACACATGGCATATGAAGAGACAAGCAGTTTCTTCTGACGTAATTGCAGAAGAGCATGGAATAAATAAGGAAAATTTAATAAACCAATTGACCACCACCATCACTGCCATAAATCCATTAGAACAGGGAAGTTCAACAATAAAATCCATGGATACTAAAGTCCATGGACCCTCCGCCAGTTGTAAAAAATGAAGAAGACCCTTCCTTCCTGATCAATCTGACTTGTCCCATGCGTAAGTAACACAATTGATGATCCAAGATGGTACTTCCTTTAATAATCCCGCCTAATTAAAGGTCCATTTGATCTACTTGGTACATTTCTTATTACCTGGATGGCCAATTGTGGGAGGGTCTTGATGTGCCCAAAACGCCTCAGCTTTGAAAAGAGGGGTACCCAAACCCACAACTGAGAATAAATGAGACCTTCCACCAGAGAATATAGATAATGTTTGTGAGTTTGAAGGGACAATTAGTCTACTAACTCCACTCCTTTGGGGTAGGTCATCTGAGCTGCTAAAACTCATGAAATAAGCGAAGCATCGGGAGCTAAGTCTACTGCTGTTACCATGGGCAGTGCAATAGATAAAATTTGGGTGGTGGGAATCACAGTAACCAGGTCCACTTCATCAAAGTCCATGGGGCAATGAGCTGGGTTGCAGCTAAGGAAATTGGGAAGCACATTTTACAAACCTTATATGAATTTGTATTTAAAATTGAAGCTGAATAAATCCTGATAGGTACAAGCTTGCTTATGTGCCAATTTTTGTGACTTACAGAAATACAGAAGAGATTGGTGATCTGTATGCACAGTTAACTCACGCTGGGCACCCTGTAACAGATATCAGCAATGAGTCAATGCCCATGATACAGCTGTATACTCCTTATCATAAATGGACCATGATTGCTCAATGGAGGAAAACTTTTGGGAAAAGTAGGTGACTGGATGTTCTAAACCATCGTGCTCCTGGATCAGAACTGCCACAACTGCTACTGATGAAGCATCACATGTGATGATACACAGTTTGGAAGAGTCCACATATTTTAGGATGTGGGAGATAAGAACACCTCTTTAATTGACTCAAACGCCTGCTGGCACTTGGGTGTCCAACGAAAAGCTACATTCTTACCCATAAGTGGGTTAAAAGGAGCGGCTAACTGAGAAAGGTCTGAGAAAAATTTCTCTAGGATAATAATGGTGCCCAAGAAACTTCTTAGTTGTTTTTGGGTTGTTGGATTGGCCATTTGCGGATGGCGTCCAACTTGTTGGGGGAATTGCATAACCATCTTTTAGGACCAGGTTCCCAAGAAAGGTAACTTCCACCTTATAAAACTCACATTTTGAAGGCTTGACGAACAGCCCCGACTTGTGCAAAGCAGCCACAACCACTTCAAAATCTTTTGTGTGTTGTTCAGGAGTTGGGGAGTGAACCAAGATGTTATCAATATATGTGACTGCACAAGTAAACTGGAGGTTTCCCAGCACACTATTAACATTCTTTAGAATGTGGCTGGGGTGTTCTTCAACCCAAAGGGCATTACATGGAATTGAAAAATAACTCGTTTTTTTTGAATTGTGGTAAGCCAATCTTGACCTTCCATTTCTGTATTTTGTTGGGGGCATTAATGAGATCAAGTTTGAAGAACACATGCGACTTAGCAATCACTTGACTGATAGTTTGCTCCAGGGGCAAAGGGTAGGGATTTCTCACTGTAATTTTATTTAGGTGTCCATAATCCATGCAGGGATGAAGGGAACCATCGGCCTTCTTGACAAAAACGATGGAAGAGGCAATTAGTGACGTCTCTTTGAATAACCACCCTTTCTTAAGCATATCATGTAACCAGGTGACAAGTGCAACCTCCTCCTCTGCTGTGTATGGATACAAAGGACAGTGATGTTCACCAACTGTACTGTTGTTCATAATCCTAAGTCAAATTTGGTGTGAGAAGGAAGATGGTCCACCTTCTCAGAATTAAAGATACTTTGATAGCGCATCCCTTTATTTGGGAAATTTGACGGAAGGCCCTCAGGGGAAATGAGAGAAGTGATGGATCTGCAGCCTTATGTTTTCTTGAAAGCTATTAACTAAAGGGAATTGTCCCTCTGTTTGATCATTAACAAATGACAACATATTTGACTTCAGGTGAATTTTTAAATGTTGTCAACGCCACCATCTGATCCCCAAGATTACCAGAAACGCTAATTTTGGCATTGCTGAGAACTGATCACAAAAGTTAAACTGATGTACTGAGAAAGGAACCAGCTGACGGACTAGATATGAGATCTGGGAGGCTGATGAAGAAACCATCACTGAAGGACCTAGGTCCAGGTCAAGCTCCAATTGTTGGTCTAGCTCTACACTCATAAAATTACCCATAGCTCTGATATCCACCAAAGCCTCAAAGGAGACGTGGTGAGACCCAATACTAATCTTCATGGGCAGTAAAAAGTAGGCGAGATTATCTTTATTGGCAGCCGTAGTTGAATCTGTAGATATGGAAGAGATGGTACTAGGCTCAGGGGAAACCACTAGGTTCATAGCAGGAGTAAACCCTCCATAAGTCAGAATGCCAGAACATACTGACATGGGCACAATGGCCGTGGAAACTAAGGGATGAGGTTTGGACAATTTGAGAGGTACTAGGCTATCATGACAATAGTAAAATTTCTTTGCAACCTGATTCAGCTGAGAAAAAGTACCATTGCTAAGCCCATATCAATGAGAAAGGCAGAAATGGTTAGTAATAATGGTTGGTCGATTATGTTAGGCAAACAGCAACTTTTTTTAGACCAGCCTGCCAGCTTAAGTGCTGGAGCACCCAAACGGCAAACCTGAATGCCAGTGGCACTGCTGCTGGTATGATGGTTATGGAACTAGGAAGAAATTCTGCCATTAAGTACCCATGAGCCATAATTGTGTGTAGGCACCTAGCAAAATACCAGCTGAATACATCCATAAACCTCAAGGGTTGTTGGAATATAGTTGGAAAGGGTGGTTTAGTTTTCAACATAAAAACTGAAATTGCTAAAAGAATTTTATAAAGATAAATAAAAAAATTGACCAACAATTTTCTCAGTGCAATGTAACTGAGTAACTAGTGTTCAATTGGTAATGGGTCAAAGCAGGGATTGGGGCCCTCAAATTTGACCTAACCCAGAAATTTTTTTGATAGGGGGCAGATAATATCAATTGGAAATGACATCAAAGGATTTGGTGGTAGGCTGAGTCACTATCAGTTCATCCGCATATGCCTGGACTGATGCTCAACTGCGTTTATGTCAGTTAGCATGATGGCGCTTGGCCCAACAAGCAACAGGAATTTCCCAGGGCCACCCCACATAGTGGAAGTCCCAATTGGTTGTAAACATGTTCAGGATGGCCAACCTACCTGTGCCCAGTTGCTGGGGCATTTGTTTGGCCAAATGAGTGGTGTCAGATGCAACTCCCAATTCTTGAAATAGGGTTTTAAAATTATTGGTGACAATCCCTGACATTTTCAAAGGGGATTTAGCAATGGTGATCATCTCACTTGAAGGCTCAATGTTGTCCACAATTCTGGACAATAATTCTCTTATAGTCTTTTTCTGAATATCCGGTTTCTAATTGTTGGGCTTTATTCCCATTGGTTTTGGACCTTTCAACTTCAATTTGGTAATTTGGCACAGATTTCCTTAATTTAGTGGACAAGTTCAGCTGAGGTGAGCATGGGTACCAACGGAGGAATCTTAAGAGGGAGTGCTGTTACCCAGCGCTTGTTTGCCACATGGGTGAGATTGCCCTGGGTGACAAGGGGTACAGCCACCTTCTTTGGACCCTTCTTGGTTGGGAATAAGAAAATCGCCCAATCTATGCAAAGGGGACGTTCCCCTGGACTTACACATACAATCTGTGGATTTGATAGCAGTTTAGTCATTTTGGTCTGATATAATTTGCTTGCCTCATAGATTGTGTTTGAAACCTAATACTAGGGCATGGTATGTTGTCAGAAATTGTCCCTGATAAGGGCCTAGCTATTTGGCCGACTTGAGTTCAAATTCCATTAATTACCTTGTTTGAATCTCCAATTTGGGTTGGAATCCTGACATTCACCAAGGTCCCATTAACTCTTTCAACCATACTGTTGTATTTGGAGTAATATAGGGTCATAAGAACCCCACAGATGACCATCATCTTGTTTAGCTTTGGAAGGATGTGAGAAGTGAAGTTGGTTTCATTATTGGTAAGGATGAACTGGAGGCAGCCATGTCGGTGGAATATACATTCCAGTATAAATTTGGCCACTGTGACATCCCCAAATCCTGTATTTTCCACACTTTGACCCAATTTTTCAAGTGGTCAATCGCCACTATAATGTATTTGGAACGGTTTGCTTTTGTTGGCAGAGGTCTTAAAACATCAATGAAAACCATATTTCAGGAAAATTGTGGTTTTGCTAACTGATAGAAGGTCTTATGTCAAAACGGCTTTTCCACTTGACACTGGTGGCAGCAGGAATTTGTCTCAAGCAAATCAAAGAGCATGTCTCCCAATAATACAAAAAGCACAACAATGCTAACGTATTGCATAATCCGTCATGTCCTACTGCCTTGTGTGTGATCATAATAATACTTAGCCGTGGTGAGGGTCTCGGAAATTTCTCTGTAAAATCCCCAATAAGTTTATACAACTCACCATTCCATTGGAAGTATCAGCTCACATCTCATTTAACGCATTTATAACTTGAGGCGATTCATCATTGTATTTTTCACTAAGCATTTTGTCATACGTTACATCGCTTAGATCTGCTGTAATGGCAATTGTTGGTAACTTCAATAGACAATTCACATTCTGGTGTTTTGCTCCAGGTCAATAAAGTATTTTAAAAATTGTAAGCCTGCAGTATGATATCCCATTCTTCTAGTCACCCTTCAGGCTCTCTGAGATTCTGCAACCAGCATAACAAAGCATGATAAGTTACTACTTTAAACTTCACTCTATGCAAGTACACCCAATATTGCTTATATGCATATATAACCACTAAGCACTCTTGCTTAGTCATAGAATAATTGCATTTGTGGCAGGTTAGGCTCTTACTGCAATATGCAATGGGGTGCTCCTCCCCTTCCTTGTCCTTTTGAGATAGATTTGCCCCAACAGCAGAAAGAGAAGCATCTGTCCAAATGGTAAACTCTATCAAAATTTTGTAGAATAGCACTTATGCAATGAATAATGCTGTCTGAAGCATGTCAAAGGAGAATTGTTAGAATTACTTTCATTTGTACACAGCATCCTATTTTAGTAGCTCAAGTAATGGGACCTTGATACAGCTGAAATTGACGGATTAAGTGACGGTAGTAACCAACCATTCCCAAAGATACATGTATGTCACGCTGTTTGGTGGAGTCAGTTTTTGGATGGCCTCCACTTTACCCAATGAGGTTTTAGCCCCTTCGCATCTACCACAAACCCTAGGTATTCCAGTTGGTCCTTAAAGAAATGGTATTTGCGGGGATTAATTTTAATGTTGACATCTGCAAGTCAGCGTTTTTCCTACTCCAGATTGACAAGATTCTCAGAAAATATTTTTGAGAAGACATTGATTTTGTCAAGGTACACAAGGATTCATAACAGCTTCAGTTTTTAAGGATAGTGTCCATAGCCCATTGGAATGTAGCTGGGGCGCTACACAGCCCTTGAGGCATATTTGTCAGTTGAAAGAGTTCTTTTGAAATATTTGATGACGCATTTCTCCTGCTCCACTATAGGCAACTCAATTTGCTAATATCCCAATATCAAGTCCATTGCTAAGAAATAACAGGCTACCCAAGCGATCCAGGGCATTATTAATCCTTGGTAAAAGATACTAGTCCTTTTCAGTTTTACTATTGAGCTACCAGTAGTCTATTATCACCCAGTTAGTACCATCCTTCTTTTTTACAATTAGGATGGGCAAAGCCCACAGACTCTTTGATGATTCTGGCACCCCTTGCTCCAATAGCTTCCTAATTTCCTTGGTAACTACTTCTTCAGCTGATCTTGATTGGTGGATTGGCTAAGACCTAATGTGAGAATGATCCCCATTGTCCAGCAGATGAACAACACCACAAGTGCACCTCAGATCATGATCATTGATGGCAAAGATCACTTGATATCTTTCAAATAAAGATATAACATGATTTTTCTGCTCTTTCAATAATCCTGTTAATTTTTTGTGCAGGACCACCGCCACTACGCCGGATGGGGGTTCAATGGGAGACCAAATTTATCCAGCAATCCAAATTTAAGAAAGTGGAGAACCTCCTCAACAGGGTTAAATGTAGGTATGCCACTACTTGATGTCAGTGGATCTGAAGCGGTTCTTTCTGTAAATTTGCAAGAAAAACCTTGATCTCCTTGTTTTCAGGAAGGATGAGGCCTGGAGCTGCATGATGCTCTAACAGCGCTTCTGGTAAGGACCAATACCCTCCCCATAAAGTACTTGGGGTATTCAATCTCTAGCTCTGTACTTATTATAACTTGACCAGAGGGGATTGTTGTAGGTCTGGCGTGGAGGGGAAACCCTTGATACTTGTATATCTGCTGGGAGAGAGCTTGGGTTTTATCTAATCAACAGTAACAGACAGGGATTATGCCGTTGCAGTATGTGAGATTGACCTTTCTATATGGACAGGATCCTTTGGCACTCTGCTGGAGTTAAAGTAAATTGGGATCTGCTGTATCAGGATCTCAAGGGTCCCTTATGCCATATCAACTACTGTGTCAACTTACACATGAAAGCTGTTCCAATCAGCAGGTCATAACTATCATTTGGTAGCACAATTGGTGGAGCTATGACAGCAATTGACTCAAACTGTAAAGGTAGTGCACTGTACGCTCCCTCTGAAAACTGTGCTTTCTGCTCTAGAAGTCCTGTAAACTATTTAATGCTCTAAGTCAGGCTTTAATCCCAACTTAGCTACCATCTTGGTTGAAACTATGCTTACCAGTTCATCAGTAACTACATTGGCGCGGATTCAGGTCTTTGCTGCAAAAATGTTGAAATATGTACAACAACAATAAGAAAAGTTTTGACATTTCACCACATGAATGTTCAAAGAGCCTCTTTTTGAAGAAATTCATAATTCCCACGCCAGCTTTAGGATATTCTTTAACTTTAGTGTCTATCAGAATGGCGATGGGTACTCCTTTCAGGGTAGTAGCATCTGAGGAGGGTCCAGGCTTGTCCACCAAAATTCTTGTTCAAAATCTGGAAAATATAGGGTTTTGATTTTGCCTGGAGATCCTCTTTGATCGCAGCATTTTTTACTTGTACCTGAGTCAGCACATGGACCTCATCAGCTGGCTGCTGATATAAAAATACGTCATTGAGCTGGGGGACTTTGGTGGAAGTTACGCTATTAGGTTCAGGTGGGAAGATGGGGTTAAAATGGTGGAGGTAGAGGGTCCTATCTCTACTCCGCTCTGTCTTTTCCCTTAAAATACTAATCAACTGCATAAAACAAATCTGACGCTTAAGGAAGTTAAGCGCAAAATGCTCAGAATGACCACACCCATAACGTCTTGGATTATAGAATCCTGTCCTCAGTTGTTATGAGAAAAACCAAGCCAGTAGTTATACTGCTGGTTGTAGTTTGCCTGAGGATGAGGCACATAGATTTGATAAGACTGGAAATTTTTGGGCGAAATAAAAGTTGGGTGAGATGACCAATTCAAAGAAGAATGCCCCGCTACAACCCCAGATGATTTTTGTTCCACATTGGGTGGATTAGATGTGGCCATTAGATGATGCAGTTAACTAACGATTTTAAGCAGGGGACATTTTCCCCAAGACTGGAGCCATAAAGTTAAAAAATTCATGGTATGGCTTCACTGTAGCGGTCATTGCAATGCCCAAGTCAACTTTGGATAACGTCCCCACTCTTACTAACACATGTGCTTCACCAGTGAAGTGGTCAGTGAACACTTTGAGAGATTTGTTACAATGAAACTCAATAGTTAAGAACTTAGCCTTCTGATGCGACATCTTTTCTATGCCTCCAAACAACTGCAGCACAATCTCCTTCACCTCCTGGTAGGTAACAGAGATGTTTAAGAGGTAACATAACTTTGTCAGTGCTTCCAACGTCTAAGGAAGAAATAAACAACTTGGCATTATGCCAATACAAAGCACCCTCCACTGAAAATTCAAACCACTTGAAAAACCCATGTATGTTTCTGTCACAGTTAAATGAAGGCATCGTGTCAGTGCAGACCTCTTTCTCCCACTCCATGCTGTGAACTTTGGGATAAAACTGGGGAACCAGTCTAGGCCCTTAGCTGTATGTCCAGCGAGTGATGGGCTCAGGAAGCATGGCAGAGCATGGCTTATCCGCCGCTTTAGGTACTGAGTGAGCCTCTTCAGTTGACAATATTGTCAGTATATAAGGATAACTTTTTGAATGGACATAATCATCCTCAGAGCTTCCTTAAGGAGTGGAGTGACTCACGCTACCTACATTTTCAAACAAGAGCTCCTCCCTGGTATCCAGCATCATGTCACCATAACATTTTCTCTCTAGCAACCTTATTCAATCTATGCTCCACGCAATGTAGCTGTTCAATAGTTTCATCCAAGCAGTAGGAAAATTTTCTCTTTTGGCGACCAAAAAGATGCAGTTGGTTGAATTCCTCATCAAGCTGATTCATTATAACCTTACGTTCCTAAAGAAGCATATCTAAAGTCTGGAGTAATGTATCCAGGACAAATTTCATTTCCCACATATTGAATAAACTTGGTAAACTGGGGTAGTGCCTGTCAAGTTGAGCCTGTTGCACTATAGCTTAGCAACTATAGAGTCTTGTTGGTGGTTGGTTGATCAATGGGCCCCTGAAGTGAGAATCACTGTTGTAAAATCCAGCGGAGTGGTTAATAAACCACCTAATGGTTTGCACAGGGTTAAATTCACTGAGCAAAAGATTGACTATATAGAGATTTCTGACCCTAAATAAACTACATTAAACTTGTATATATATAGGAAGCAATTTCCTCCATGGCACCACTTTATTTATTTTAAATATGTGATTAGAAGCCTCCTACTGCTGACTATTCATCTTTCCTTTTATTTGCTCTCCTATTTATGATAAAACCCCTTCCCTTGTCTTCACATTCCGCTTATATCTTTGTTGTATTTGGTCAGTTTTAACCCTTTGGCTTAGTTTTTATTACTTTGCTGAAAATTGTTTGGTTTTGACTCATCATTGGAGGCTCTGGCGAATATCAATGCTTGAATTATAGCGCCACTTTGCCTTATTTCAAGACACTCAAATAAATGTATATTATTAAAATCATTTTTAACAGAGATTAGACAATTCACTAAAACCATTTAGAGATTATCATCCAGTCATATTAATATCTCAACACCAACCTTCCTCAATTCTTGACTTGTTTATAATAAACCCCGTTCATTTTTATTAAAATGAGTATCTGGTTGGACCTTTTTCAGCTGCAAGGAGTGGTATCAAATAATGTAGGTCACCATATCCTTTCCAAACTATCATCTGATCCTATTCTCCCTCCGGTGGAACTTAGACCCCTGCGCATTGAGGGCCCAAAGAGTCTTGACGCAGATATCCATCAGGTGATATATCCACCTTGGGTCCAACCAAGTCCTTGCGTTTTTAACCTATTTAAGTATTTATATAATTTTATACCTCTCTCTAAGGCCCTTGAGTATGGTTACCTTTTGTGACGCTCTGTTCCTCATATTGTTGGAGGACTGTACCCTGGTTTTGTGGTTTGGCATGTCCCACCACCTCTCAGAGAATGAGAGAGTTACAGAAACTCTTTTGACAAAATAGTCAATATCCATGATGATAAAGTTAAAACCACTTAGGAGGGTAGGCAACGGTCCTATTACATCAATGGATACACTGTGGAATGGTGCTATTGGTGATATTGGCTAGATTTTGAAGCGCTTCTCTAAGGGTCTGAAGCTTACGCAAGGTACACATAGTTTCAGGGCCTGATGTAATATGTCTGACATTGACTCCCAAAGGACCAATTTCTTAGGTATACCAATATTCTCTTGAAAAACCATGGCCAAAATGCTTGTGTGCTTCTATTACAAGTTCCATTTGATAGCTAGGCCAGATGTATGGGCACCACCTCTCCTGGATCTTCTTCTGAAGGTTGCACCAATATTATGAGTATTTTTGGAGCATGTTCTTAGGGCAGTCTTCATTTGTCAGTATCATCTTTCTATTTCTTCTCTGATAATCTGATCAGGACATACAGATAATTCTCTCATGTGCTTGAAGATAGAAAACTAGCAATTGAGAAAGTTCAGTGGTGTTGAGATGATTACTGAATGCTCTGTGTATGATCTCAAAATTAAACCCTTGGATTTGTACTAACCTGTAAGTCTAGAGACCCAACCTCTTGGGTTAGATCGGGAAAAGGTCCCTTATAGGAAGAAAAAGGGACCTAATGCCCCTGTGGAGCCCTTGGCTCAACCGGGGGACTTGGTTCATGTGGTTGATGAACGTTGGGTCACTGCATTGGCACCAAAAACCCCACCATGGTATTCCATTTAGATGCTTCTTCACTGGTTGAGAGGATAAAAGAGGTCTGTAAAGAGGTAATACAGGCCAGAAGCCTTCAACAGAATCTTCCCCTCCCACTGAGCCCCACTCCGCTATCTTTTACGTCCTTGGAAAAGAAGAAAATGTGCCTCAAAACTCATGAAAGGGTTCCTGAGTTAGGAAACCTGGTCTGGGACACAGATTCCAAAATTTTGGGTCTGGGAAAACCAAACTGTTTCAGAAATTCGCTTTCAGGAAATTTTAAAAATCTTTTAAAAATTTGTTAGAATTGACCCTGGCAGAACCCAATTTAGCCGCCCTTTCAATCCAAGTAAATCCACTTATGTTTGAATCAGTGAGAGTCCAACCCTGGTGGACAACAATTATGTTGCCAGAGCTTTTGCGACCTTTGCATAAGCCAGATGAAGAAGCCCCAAACCTAGGCTGAGTACCTATGATTACATCAGCTACCGCTTCCCAAGAAAAACGTACCCATGGCCCTCTTTTCCCCATTTTTCATATATAAGGTAACTGCCTCTGTAAGGAGCAGTTTTCAGTCCATTTTCACCTTTATGTTTAATAAAGCTATTCCCATCCAAACCTACTCCACGAGCTCCATTGCTTTCTTCACAATACTTTTACTTAACCCAGAAATGTATGTAGCAATCTGCGTCCCAGGGCTGATGGTCATCAAGTGGGCCCTCCAAGCCATCAATCCAGTGGCTCACCAAATGGTTATCATGATCCAAAAATTTGCCACAAGCATACAACGCCAATCCACTGCTTCAGAAGAGTTTTCAGATCCGCTGAACTCTTCACAATGACCTGTTTACCATTTGGCACCCAGCGGACCAGCTTTTGGTCCACCTCCAACTCCACAAAATAATTGGAAAATTTGACCTAATCCACCTCACCGATCTGCTGGTGGTTTGGGGAAATTTGGGTGGAGTGAGGCTGTCTCTGCTAATCATGATTCTCTGTTTGGAGGTGAGGACTCACTGTCCACACAACCTTGAGGTGAGGACCAGGCACAGGACCATCTGGACCATCCCGCTGAGGGCCAATCTGGCTCAAATCAATTTGAAAAATTGATCCGCCATGCTGGCAATGCACCTGACTTCTCTACCCAACCTGAAACCTCTCAATGGATGCAAGATAAGGCCCAAGGCCTCCTAATGGTCAGATTGATTTTATTTGATTCATGAATTCAACCAGCATTTTAAAAAAATTTGAAAATTTTTATGATTATATGATTTTCAGAATTTTATTATGATGATCCAGTTCAAGATGGTTGGGAAAATAAAACCAAAGGTCATCAACTGCAAAACCAGGAGGATTGGTCGTCCTCCTTGCTTCTCCCACCCTTGGGGGATGCCCCAGCAAGACCCGCGGTTGCCCCATTGCAGCCATTTGGTTTGATATGGGGCTTTTGGTATGTTTATCAACTTTTATTTCCCTCATCAGAATAATAGGGGATCCCTTCTACAACTGTTCAGAACTGCTATGACCTTGGCATTCTGGGATTTTCACTGGGTTGTTACACACCCAGATTGGAAGCCCAGTCTTAATTTAATCAGCAGATTCCATGACATAACCAATGGCATGCTGTCTGTCTGTATCCTTCATGTTACGCAACTGGTGGAGTGATGCATGATCCATCCTGACTTTAAAATGTACTCCATATAAGTAGGGTCAAAATTGCTTCACTTCTATTATCACTGCCAGGAAATCTCTTTTCATCACAGTGTAGTTCTTCCCAGCTCTGTAAAGACCTTGGAGTTGTACTCAATGGGCTAGTCTATTCCTTATTCATCAAATGAGCATTTATTATTCTGAGCCCAATGTCACTAGTGTCAGTGTATAGGTAGAACGTCTTGTTGAAATCCAAGTAAGCTAGGTTTGGTGCCTCTACCAATCTAGCTTCAACTCTTTAAAGGCCTGCTCTTGCTCCAAGCCCCATCAAAACTTGGTTTTATTGGTCAACAAGTAGGTGTGCGGTGCAGCCAAGTTTGCAAATATGAGATAGACTGTCAATAGAGTCCCACCATCTGGAGGAATACTTGAATGTCGCACATACTTTTGAGGCTGTTACATGACCACTATGGCTTAGATCTTTCCTTCCTGGAGCTTAATTCTTTTGTATGATCACATGTTCTAGGAACTCCAGCTAAGTCTCCATGAAAGTGCATTTTCTTTGTATAAGCTTCAGGTTTGACTTTTGTGCTCAGGTAAACACTTCTAATAATTATTGAAGGTGCTCTTGAAACATGTGACTGAATACAGTTATGTCATTCAGATTAATGAACACTCTTGATAATTTGAGATCTCCAAAGATTTAATCCATCATTTTTTGGAAGGTGGCAGAGACGTTTCACAGACCCAGAGGAATACTCATAGATTAAAATAATCTGACCGCTGATCAGGGTGAACTTCTCATAAATCTTCAGGTGAGAGCTCCATCTGCCAGTAGCCAATGGCCAGGTCCATCATGGAGAAGTACTTCAATCCACTTGAGCGCTTCAGCTTGCCATCTATTTATGGGAGAAAGTATAAATCATTCTTGATAACCTCTTTCAGCTGGCAGTAATCTATAACCAAACGGTGTGTTTCATCCTTCTAATGCACTAGGAGAAGCAGCAAAGCCCATGAGCTCTTTGAGGGTCTTATTAATCTGG
Organism: Massospora cicadina; assembly: GCA_022478985.1. NCBI lineage: Eukaryota > Fungi > Entomophthoromycota > Entomophthoromycetes > Entomophthorales > Entomophthoraceae > Massospora > Massospora cicadina. Next base: position 182,243 of record JAKSZP010002697.1, read on the forward strand.
ATTCAGATAGCTGATTTAGCTCCCTAAGAGAAAATTTCAGCTTTAGCTTTTTGAACTGTGGTACAGCTTACATTTTAATTAGATGGAAGATCTGGTATCCATCCTGTGAACCCCTCCATTGCACAATCTGTAAGCATTTAGTCCAATGCTGAAGATATCATTTCTTTTCCAGAAGCTTTTACAATTCCTTCTGCTTCTTGCTGATCTTATCCCTCAAATCTTAGTTAATTAAAATCTCCCACAGCATGTACTGATTTGATGAAGTTACAGCTTGTCAATCTGACTTAGATGACAACTTTTCCTTTCTCTATATTGATAGGCTGGATGTTGATGTATCCTAATATGACAGTCAGTTCTACAGTGTATTTGGTATCAAAGAACCCAGGCATTACAATAAGCTCATGTCCTCTAATCCCATTATGACCGTAAACTTCAATTATTGATCTTGAAGGTGCCTTAACATTAATTGGGAGTAACATCTATCATTGTTCACCAGGTATGATATCCTTGGCCTCACTTGTGCTCAGTGGTAGGCCTTTCTCTGCGCTAACCATAACAGGTAGTTGTTTAATGACCTTTTAAGGGTGTAGTGGATCAGTATGTTTATTGATTGGCTCCCACTTAACATGTCCTCATTTTGCACAACTTAGCATCTTCATCATCAAACACCAGTGGCAGTTGGTAGCTTAGTATGCTCATGATACTGGTGGTGAAGTCAATCTTAGCACTAAACTCAAATAGAAACTTGGTTCCAGTCAAGAAGTCGTAGTGCTTATTGTCCAAAACCACTTCTGCAGCTATCAGAACCATTCATCCAAATGTAGTGGCAATGCAGAGTATGCTCCCAAAGCGCGCGTGACATCTAGACTAGCTATTTGGTACTTGATACCATAGTCTATGTCTGAAATAAGCTTCAGCTTCTTCATCTACTTGGAGGATATGATATTGATAGTTGCTCTGGTATCCAGTACAGCCAATATTAGACCCTCTGTATCATTAATTTGACCTTTGTAATGCTCTTTCCAAATGGGTTCCCAGTCATCAAAATGTCTTAGCTTACTCTTAAATTGCTTCAGAGCTTCTCCTGTTGATGTACTCTTAGTTGTATCCTCTTTATCTGATTCTATGCTTTAAGGGTAGACATCACAAGTTGCTCTCCTTATTTAATTATGTTGATGATCCTGATAGGTTGAGTGGCCTGTGGAAAGTAGGTATTGGTTAATCCATTTTTATCAATTTTCATTCAATCATAGTTGCGCAAGTACAGACACTGCACTAGGTGCTCCTAACATGTGGTATACTGCACTTACTATATCCTCATCCTCATGTTCTTTTTTCCCTTCAGTGTGTAGATCCATCCAGTTCACAGCATTGCTGGCATCTTTGGTGGTGGTACATCCTTCTTCTTGGTTGCTTTATCACACATGAGCGCCAGAAATGTCCAGGTTTATGGCACTTTTTTTAGGTAAATTTTCTCTGGATCTGTCATTCTACTGTTTTTGGAGTCTTGTCTCTAGGTTTCTCACTCTTGTCATGAGCAACGTAGACAGCCTTGCTTGTTGTGGAGGTGGTCCTGATGCCTTGTATTCCATTTTATAAGTTCTTTGGGAATTGTGTAAAGCCTTCTTGATGGCCTTCAGTGACATTGCGGCCTTGATGGCTAAGGTCATGTGCAGCTTCAAATTATGATGCATCTCTAGGGAACTCAGTAACATCATTTTTGTAGCTGGTAGATCTAAAATTCCGGTTGTCTATAATCTTGAGCCCTTAGATAGTAGCGTGTGGTGTAGTTAGTGACTTACTCACTCTTCCCCATCTTCATGAGTAGGAAGTCTGATTTAATTTTTTGAACATCTTGATCACTTCTGAACTCTGACATTTGATTTCTTCACTTCATTCCAAATTAAGCCAGGATGTAAACTTGCGCTGAGTATCTCCTGAGCATCTCAACTCATGCAACCTTAAATATGGTGAGCCTTTTGGTGAGCACTCACACCATCCTTACTATTTTTGTAAATCCATAAGGAACCTGCAATGGTTTCCTCACCAGGTGTATACATGATTTTTAAAGTATACTTTGAAGTTTGGGTTCTCTTTAATAGGTTAAGCATGCATCATGCAGGTTGGTGAAGCATTCAATTAAGTTGCTAAGTTTAGCGTCTCTGACAGGTAGCTGGTCAGGATGAGGTAGAGTCTGGTACAATATGTAGTTGAGCTTATATCTCATCCAGTTTCTTGTACATGGTGTACAGAATGTAATTGTACTGTTCTAAATGATTTCCATGTTCATTCAAGGTGTGCGTTCATTTCATCCTCATTTTCAAGGAACAACAGTCTGTATTCAAGCTCTTTAATGGTAGATTTAATTTTCTTTGCAGCGGAAGGTCCACTCAAAATTGGTATATCAGCAATGCATGCTCTTCTAGTGGTCTCTTTGACACGCTTAAGCTGGTTATGTAAACCTGATACTTCTAGTTCCAATGTTTGGAGCCTCAAATGGTTGTTTGTCTCCTCCCTCACCAGGAGTTCAGAGGAACCTTCATCAGGATAGAACTCCATGTCTTCATTATCAATCTGTTCTTGAGAAATCTAAAGATCTTCACACTGGTCTGATGGTGTCAACCATGTTTGAGCACCACAGTCAGCTCTTTAGCCATTGCTCACTTAACTTGGTCAGCCAACTTGATGTAGAGAGGTTCTGTTATATACAGATTAAACACCAGGAAACCTTTAAAGGCATGGCATTCCTCGGCGTGTAAACCTTCTTCCAATGCTACTCAATGTAGCACCACTTTCTCATTGAAATTTTTTATTGCCCTGTTGGTGGTATTCTGCTTGACCCTCTTAAACATTACTTTGGTCTATTGGCCTAACACAAGGCTTAAAAGAACATTGACCACATCTTCTATGGCGTTCTCAGTAACCTAAATTGTTCTCCTAAATGAGTGTCTTCTTTAGATCCTAGACTGGTTACTGGTAATTTTTTCACTTAAACCCAAAATTAAGTGGAAACCAATGATAACTAAAGATTCTGTGGTAAAGGATTTTTATCTAGAAAAAATTGTAATTTTTTGTACTCTTTTTATAAAATCAAGATATAAAATGAATGTAGATAGAAAATAATAAGAAGTAAGGTTTAGCAGTATTGTAAGGGCTTCACAAGCCCCTTGTAAGTCTCTTCTTGATTTTCACCTTGGTGGCAGCATACATTTGTTTTCAATGCTCAAATCTGCAAGCTTTGTCTCATGGTGGAAATCCCTGAACCAGAAAATTTGGTGGCTCCTTGCTCAATACCTGCTTCTAGGTCTGCAAGCAGCAATACCTCTTCTGGAAATGCTTTATTGCCCAATTTGGTAATATGATGATCTTCTCATAATTAATTAGTAGTGCTACTCAAATGACTCTTACTTTAGGCTCTGGTTGACTCTCAAATCAATTGATTGCCTTTCTTGGGCAATATCTGGATGAAAGATTTAATCGGTTCTGTCAGTGTAATTTGGCTCATTCATTTCTTCATCATTGGTTGCTTGTAAATTACCTTGGACCTCAAGGGTATAAAGGATAGTCAATTTTATTTTTTGTTGTCAGCATTGTTGATGTCATCGTTATATTAAAAATCTCTTTGGTTGGTGGACATCAAATTATTGTGCATGTGTCATCCCAACTGACTGGTAAATCTCTTGTAGCGTCTTCAGCTATAAAAGTGGGTATATTTCCAGTATACATGACTTGAACATGTATATTTAAATTGTGAGGTATTGGTGTATGGTGAAGATCCTCCAGAGGGCAAAGAAATAATCTACAATATTTTATGGTATCTTCCATGACACATGGTTAGCCTGGAATGTTTATTCATCTAAAAATGACATCATTTGCAATCTTATATTGACATATAAGAGTTTGTAACATTACCTCAATAATTATAAAAGTTTAAATTGTTAAAGTTTTTATAGCCGCCAGTTTTTTAAATGTTTAATCGTTAAACATTGACTTCTTTTTCACTTTTGCATTTATTTTATTAATCTATAAGACATATTGAAGATGTTTCTAAAATTGGACTGAGAAATCTCATTCATCTAACAATTAGTCCGGATGTACCTTCTCCTAGTCTAGAAAAATAAAATTAAACGTGGGATATTATAGAACAACATATAGAACTTTAAATTAGACTTTTTTATTACAAATATAAAACTTTATAAAAAACTATAATAAATGTTAGTCTAATATAATTATTAAAATAACTTAGAGTTTTTCTTCTTATAGTACAGCTATCTTTTTTAGCAATTTGACTATTCTTTTGATAAAAAATATACAAGCTGGAGTATGAAGTACATGTTTTATAAGAAACTACACTATAAAGAATATTGTTTCTGGCAGCATTGCTTTTCATTTAATTAATGCTATTGTAAAGTACTCACGTTTTTGCAGTATCATCTTTTAATGGGCCCCTCTACTAAATTGTATGATATTGTATAAATAAATAGGAGTCAGCTTTAGTGATGACAACATATTCATCAGGTGTAAGACAACCATTATAAAATATACAAGAAAAGGTAATCTTGTATTGAAACTTGCATAATTTATATAGAGGAGTAAGGTATAACAAGAAAGCACAGCATCAAATTTTTACAATAACTTTTAATCAAATATGTCTTCTGTTAATTATATTATATTTTATTCGAGGTGGGCCGACCTGGGGACGATACCGCACTGATTAGGGAAGTGAAGAAAATGGGAAAGGAGGAGGGAGGATACCCCAGTGGTAGAGTATGGACCCTCTACCACTGCCTCCCGAGTTCGATCCCGGTAATGGACTTTGGGTGGGGGACAATTTTGACTGTGTTGGTTTTGCGCACCAATGCCCCGAACCGAGATAGCGAATAGCAAAGGCGGTCCATGGAGTTCCTGGCCCATCATACGCCGCGCATGGAGGTTTTCCGGGTTTTATCCTCCTTTCCCATTTTCTTTACTTTCCTAATCGGTGCGGTATCATCCCCAGGTCGGCCCACCTCGAATAAAATTTTAAAAATATATAGGATTTTCACTTGCTACATATAGAATTATCATAAAATTAAATTTTTTAACGGATTATTGGATTGTTATTGGAGATAAATGTGCCAAATTTCAAAGCTCTAGCTAGTCTGGAAGGCTGTTAATCAATCGCAAGCTTCCATCACAGACAGACACTACAGCGAGTAAAGAACAGAGTATAAAACGATTTAAAATAACTTATCTACTGATTAAGGTTAATCTCTCAGATTTGATTAACCGCACAGGTAAGTTGTAAAAACCATCCCATAGGCTGAGGACTATTTACTTACCCGAGTTGAGACTATAGGTCAGGTGGCTCATTTTGAAAAATATTGAGCACGAATCCAATTAAAACGTAGAGTAGAACATTAAATATTGCCATCTTTTTAAACCACATATAAACCTACGTAAAAAACTTCATGAGTCTCATGAAGAAGCATTCGGCGGCAACAGCTACGCTAGGGAGGTTGATAAGAGCACGTTTCTTCAACTCATCAAGCAACCCGCTTTTAGCTACCCGTAACCATTCTATTTAAGCCTTTCTGATCTCCCTAAGCTCAAGCTTCAGTCAGGCCGAGTTTTAGCTTTAGAAAGAAGGCCAAGGTTTATGTGAATAAGGCGGTACGCTATTTTTATAAACTGCTTCTAACGAACTCCGTTGCAGCCCATCATTAAAGCTTTATTAGCCCCTAACTCTTGGGATCTGGAAACGCTTCCGAGCATCGTCCTCCCGGAATTGAACGAGGTAGTTTTTGTCGAAGTGAATTTTACCTTGGAAGGCCAACGCTACCGAGGCGAATGTGAATGCCATATTCTCACTTCCCAGTTCTTCAAAGGTCAAACTTGCCAAGTACATCCCCAAGGGGATTTTAGATACGGTATTGCTAGGTTTATTCTCGCTAAAGCTTTAGTTTGAAACCGCGCGGGAAAGCGGTCTTCTCTTTCGGCGAGTGACCCTTGATTTTATTAACTACACGAACGCCCGTTCTAACAGACCGGCTGCTCCGCTGATAATTGGTATTACACGGCCTTTTAAATCTAATTGCTAAAATTTCAGATGGTGCACGAGGTTCGGGAAAGAGCGTTTTGCTGCTGCAAATCGTTGCTCAGATGCTGCTGCGCGATTGGCTCGTTGTTTATATACCCGAAAGTATTTTGAAGTGTAGTTGGATCCATATCGATAATTCCGGAAGTTAGGTTTTTTGTTAATGGCTCAAAGCCATATGATCGATCTCCCTCCTCGGATCTCTTTATTCAACCCACGGCTGCAAGTCAGATCTTGGCCAGCGTTTTAGCCATTAACGGGGATGCGCTTAAAAGGTAAGGCGCCTTGGCTTAGTTGTTTGTAACTTGATTTTAGGTTGCTATTGATCATGAAATCAAAATTGACAAACAAACGCTTCCGGCTGGAAGTAATCTTACGCAACTCGTTGCTTTGGGCGCTAAAAGCGAAGTGGTTGCTCATAGCTGCCTTGAAACCTTTTTTGAGGTGATTTCTCAGCAAACAAGGTATTGAATTGCGGGTTTTTTTGCTTATGGCTAAAGCGTGCCTGTGTTGCTGGCGATGGATGGAGTCAATATTTTTTATGGCACTTCTGATTACCATGACACCGATAGCCGGAAGCTCAAAAACGTGGAACTCTCAATAATCAAGATTCTAACGGACTTTGTGGAGAAGAGGAGAGTTTTGGTACGTGAAGATGCTTGGCTTAAACTGGAATGGTTAGCAACGCGGACTTGTCTTTGGAGTTACATCCTGGATTGATGGTGCCTATACTTCAACTGCGTTTGGGCCGAAAGAGTTTGAGGTTATTAAGGGATTTCACAAAGCGTCCCTTCCTTCGGGCTCCACCTTTAACCGATATTACATGAAGCCGTACACCAAAGATGAAGCGAGGGCTCTTGCCGGATACTATTTTAAGGCGTCCATCCTTTACCAAGGTATTGAACAAGTCTTCTATAAATCTAATGCTTTTTGTCAGAACTCAACCCGCAAGGCTTCGAAAGGAAATATGCTATCACTAATGGCAACCCAGGAATGTTTTATCAAGCTTGCGCTCAAGTTTTCTAGATGGATTTAAAAGTGGAGAACTCATGCACTCTTTGCTCTATCTACCCACTTATTAACTCATTTATATCAGTTGGGGACTGCTATTTGGTTTCTGCTTAGGATATTATTGATCCATAGCTTCTGCACCTCCTAAAACCTTTACAAACATTTATACCCTTTTTGCCAGCTTCTTCTGAGCGCTTTAACAAGTTACGAAAAGGCTGCTAACTTATTTTGAACTAATCGCATAATTCTCTACCCATAGTGTAGCTCCTGCTCCTATGATTTTTTAAAGGTAAGGGGCTGTATAATTTTAAGTTATGGAAAAAAAATGAAAGATGATTTGATACAATATGTGAATAACTTTAAATGCTTTATGTTGCGGAAGCCTGGAACCGCATCATCCTGTTTCATTTGATTGCTAACCAGCTTAGCCTATATTTGTTTTTTGGCCATTATTCAATAGATCTATCAAACTCAAGGTTCTATTTCTAGGGGACAAAGACTGTGTTTTGCTTAATTCTTTTAAGGTCTTTTGTGATTGAATTTCGATACAAATAAACTTCAGACGTAGGTTAAAGTATCGAATGGGTTTTGGGTTGCCATCTAAAAAGTTGGGCCACCAGTAAGAGGTACGATTATGAAAAATCCGAGGCCTTAGAAATTACTTCTATACGAGGCGTACTAGAGTATTACTTGATCTAAATAAACTATAGTTACTAATTAAAAGTTTAAATCATCCTTTTAAACTAAATGCTTTTTGTGACAAATTTACTTCTCACTGTAGGCTTGGACCCTTACCAATCGCTAATAACATCATTGGTTCAAACTTTCTGAAAATGCAAAATGGCTCTAAATTACTTTTGCTAGCATCCATCTGTGCCTCTTCAACTAGTATCCAACTTTTTATAAAAACGGATCTCTTTTTATTTTAGCAAACTTAAACGGTTTGTAGTTTCTATGCTAAAAATGAGGCCAGCTGGATAACGCCAATAAAGTTACAAACTTGGTTATAGGGAAACTAGCCTTTAACTGATAATAACGGTAGTATACCGGGCGGTCCATAGTTCGAAGATTCTTCTAGGGCTTCTATTGACGCTGGCATCGATTTCTAGCAAGCGTCGGTTTCTATCGCGGTACAACTTTATGGCGGTACAGGCTTACAGATGATGTTTGCTCAAACCCATCGAGTAACGGTTAAGTTTAAGCTTATATCTAAGCCTTCAACCTCCAAACTATTTGCATCATAAATCAAACCCATGCCAGGGTTTAAGTAGGTAGTAAAGTAAATTGGCTATATTGCCGGCATTATTTATTACTTTTTCTTGAATATAAGCCTCTGGTTCTATCCATGTACATCTTTAATAGATGGGCCTCCAGCCAGTTATTTAGAATCAACACGAAGCATCACTTATTATGTGAATTTATCGTAAGTTTTCGAATGGCTGGATTTTATTCTACAAACTCAAACGCTGCTAAATGGATCTTGATATGGGTTTCTGTTAGGTGGCGCATCGATTGAGAAAGATTCTAGCGTGCTATACCTAAATTATGAATTTAAAACGGATGTAGGGTTTATGTTTATTTTAAATCTACTATCATGAATAAACTAAGGTCAGATAACTATCTATAGGTAAACTTCAAGTACCTCAGGTAGATTAAAACTTGTAGCCAACAAAGAGTACAGCCGTAATCTCATCCCACTAGTCTGCTAGCTAAAACTTAGAGAACCACTAACCTTTCTAGTCTATTTGCAATTGTAGCTTAATCGAGCACTTAAGGCCTAATAAAGCTAGGTAAAAAATTCTACCTTAATGTTGATAGATAAACTAGACAATCCTATAGATTTTATTATGGTATAAGATAAACTTTTTATACTACCCTCCTACAATCATAGTCCCTTATAACTTTCTCTGGTTAACTAAAGTATGGTGATCTAGCTTACTAATTTTATCACTCTCATAACTTTTGCATCACATATAGTTTGCAATTTTCTTACAACCTTTTTTCAATAGGAAGTTGGTAGAACTTTAAAATAATTGTCTATAGCAATCTAGGATAAGTGTCCATCAGTAGACATTAAGCAATTTCTCATCTATGCTATAAACCTATACCTAGGATATGTAGTACTGTGTTTGCCTATGCTCTATAGATAGTGAAGAATGTTCTTTTTTAGCACTAGGTGGTCCCATAGTAAAGAATAACCTTGGCTCACATTTTTTCTCCTCAATGCAAATTGGGCTGATATCTTTTTTAAGAAAATGGGTCATCATCTGTCTAAAAGTCACAGAAGGATTTAGATTAAGATTAAAAGTTTAAAAAGCCTTTCTGCCAGATTTATTGCAATTTTAACTTTTAAGTGAGGATAAATAGTGGGATTTAGCAAGAACTCAGTAGTGGCCTATTTAATAGTAGGTCACTACTGAGAGTATGCTGTCTTAGAAACTATTATACTCTCCTTTGTGCATTCTTTTTACTAACCTTAAAAAGGAATACTTTAATGCTATAAGATAGTAACTATTTTATTAAAACGTTTTAAGGATAGTATAATTCTGATATATAGTAATACTGTAGGCATAGATATGGTATATTATCTCACTGCAATCTAACGATTTTGTGCTAAAGCCTTTACCTTAAAATCTACAGCATGATAAGCTTTGCCAACTTTGGACCCTATAAGCCTTGATGGTTTTGTTTGGTTCTTTCTTACCTCCTAAGATCTATAGGCATGCATATTTGGATGGACAAATATAATGAAGCAGATTTTTTATCAAGGTACAGTATATGAAACCTTTCTGGATATTTAACCCTTTAGATCACTAATTTGGTCTAGTTTAGCCATCAAATCTATTACTGTATTACAAAGAAATCTCTAAAAGTTATATGACCTCCTTCAGATCTATCTTTTTAGTACTAGTGAAGTCTAACCTAAGGAAGTGGAGCGTCCAAAGATTTTTATATGCAGGTGCCAGATTAAAGCTGAGAAAAATTTCCAACATAGCATCACTGAAGTTTAGATCTATTGCTAACAGCAGTTTAAAATGACCAGGTTTCTGGTTTATTATATAAACTATTAAGGTAGTCTAATTGTGTAATTTTAATGTACATTGGTGTTATAAAAAAAATTATTATGGAGTAGCTCTAATTTATGATCATGCTCAAAAATCAGGTCTAGATATCATCAATTCTGTGATTTGATTTTTAATAAATAGTGAAGAGTCTTTAAATCAACCTTCTACTATAACCCTGCTTAATACAGATGTCAAAATTTTCTTATCCTTTCTAAGAGAAAATACTTGCCACTTGATCTCATTTCTACTATCATTTTAACTGTAAATTAATGCTGTCTTGACTTAATTGATATTTTTATTCAAGCCAATGATTTAGTAATTAGAAAAAAGCTTATAAAAATATTCTTGACTAGGCTTTTTTATGCACAATAGAGCACCGCTTAGTTGTATCAAGCTATAAACTAACTCTTATATACACTCATCTGCATATCAAGATGATACATTGGTAGTGTAGAGAAGGAATTCATCTCCAAATTAATATTAGGCATGCAACTAAAATTTGGTATTGACCCAAGCTTTTGGAGACTGGTGATAACCATCTGAGGGGTGCAGGGCACACATTTATTTCCTTCATCAACCAGATTGAAATTACAATTTAGATTATCTTTAAATGGCATTGATTAAATATGCTAGTAATATAAGTGAGAACCCTTTTTATAAAGGTTAGTTTATTAGTATAACGTCTAACTATATCTTCAAACACCACATGTAACTTTAAGCCCAATTTTAAAGTGATGGGGCTAATACCTAAGTATTAAAATTCATTAACCTCATATATTGCAATTACTATAGTATTTATAAAAGCACAGATGCTTTGGTAATTGGGTTGACCAACCATCTGGATGCTGTTATTTCCTTAAATTTATATACCAACTAATTTTTCATATGTTTGGTTTAAAGCTTAGTATACTTCAGCTTTTCTTTCTCATAACAATCACTTTATTTACTACAATTTGATTTGAACAGCAAATTTGGATAATCACACACAGGAAAGATGGGCAACTTTATCAATAAATTTAATACAACATGGGTGAGCATCGCGGTGAGTGGTGCACTTAATGGTGCAACTAAGGGCAAGAAATGCCCTGGAGGGGGATCAGGAACCCAATCCGCAAAGAAATTGCAAACTCAGACACTGTCTGGGTTTATGGTATTCACTGTAAAGCATGCGCAATATATGTACATTCAGTTCAACCAACCCTTGTCAAAGGTGGAGAATGGGATCAGACTCTTTCTTGGGTTGAGTCACTGACCCTGTGGGAGAAAACATGTGAGGCACAGCTCTTACTTTTCCCTCACGTGGTGTATGTAGCCACCAACAACATGGGCCATGGCTGGATCAATATTGGTTTCAAAACAGCCAATGAAGCTGATGCCGCAGCAAAAGTCTGTGTGGAAATTGCCCTCCCTGAGGGCAAAAAAATTGTGTGCATCATGTGCACCAGATGGAACAAAGCAAAAACTTTGTTCATCTCTTTTGACTCACTCCCCACCAACCTTCCTCATAAGGTAATCAAGGAGGAGCTCCGCAAAGGTCTTGTGGCCTACAGAGAAATTCAGCAACTCAAATTACAATGAGTTCACCTGATGCCCAACCTGTGCATGGGCAAAGCTATCACTGTAATCAACCCCTTCCCAGAAGTAGAAGAGGACTTATCCAGAATTCCCCGCACAGCAGAATTTCACTTCACAGATGGGGGCCAGTCAGCTGCATTCTGAGTTACACCGTAACATGCACCGCCCATTTGCAACCACTGTGGCTCACTGGGCCACAAGGAACATGCATGCCCTGTGAAAGAGGGCTTAATGGAAAATGATTATTGTGAGGAAGCAATGGACGAAGATAATGAAAACTTCGCCAAAATGACTGATGGTCACCACCCATTCTGCTGGGGTTAAGATGGACTATACTCCATTGTGGACCCAGTTACAAGCAAACAATGTAAAGTGGCACAAAAAGCATGCAAGCGAGCAGCAGCTGAAGCGGCAGAACACATGGAGTCTGCCACTAACCCTGGACAAATTTGGGAGGATATTTCAGATATTCACCAAACCAACCAATCAGAACAATATGCCCAGGTCAGAAATTTTCACAGTAACCTGACTGAGTCACAAAGTGACATCAGTCATGCACATACTGAGGAACAATGCAACCACAATTTGGGTGAAAATGCGGTGCACAATTCACCAAAGTTGAACCTCAAAAATATAAAATTCAATCAACAATCCGCATCAAATCAACATGTGACCTGTGCAGAAAAAGTTGACACAAATGCAAAAAAATGCAATTCCCTTGAATTATTGGGTCAGATCAAGGGAACCAACAATGGCAGTGAAAGAGTTGGAGTACAGACGCAGAGCATGGCCAAAATGAGCCACGGTGGGATAGGGCTAGAGGGCCCTCCCAACTGCTCCTGAGGCGCCATGGGCACCTCAGTGTCAATAGGGACGCTAAACATCATGGGAGCCAGGGCTCATATGCCCCAAGCCAAAAAGCTGGAATTCCTGTGAAAACCTCTTGTAGACATCTCGGCTATCCATGAAACCCACTGTCTACAAGGGGAAGAAGGATCCTGGTCAACCAGGGTTGCACCATCACAATCAGTATGGACGTCTCACTGTGGGGTGATCGTCCAAAACAACAAAAAATTTAAAATTAAAAAATTGTCATCACACTTACATGGTTGAGTCCTGGTAGCAACAATCACATGCCAAGAGGAAATAATTTTGATAGCATGTATCTATGCACTGTGCACTGCAACTGAGAGAAAACAATTTTTTGAAAACATTCTTACTCTCACCCTCCCACCAGATACCACTATGTTAGGCAATTTCAACTGCTGGGATAGCCCCAATATGGATCGATGGCCTAATCCCAGGGGATACCCAAAGGACACATTGAATTTTACACAATGAAGGCATCTCTTGGCTTACAGGATGCTCTCCCCCCAGTTCACCACTCCTTCCCCACATGATGCAGCCCAAAATACATGAGGGAGCGCTCATATCGATGAGTTGCATTGACCACATCCTCATCCCACAATCCCACCGCTCAAGGATCTCCAAATTTACAACAAAAAAGATCAATTTTTCTGACCACCAATTGGTTACGGTGCAGTTAGTGCCAACCCAATCCCACACACAGGTGTCGCCTTGGAGAAAGCTTCACCCAGAAAATATAAAATTGCCTGAGATATCCAACTGGGTCAAAAACGAGGCTATGAACCCAGAATTCACAGCCCCATTCACTTTGGATCCCATTGGAACATGGAAAAATTTCAAAAAGTATTTAATCAACAAAACCTGACATATTGCATCATATAAATACACCGCAAACACGTCCAAAATCAAGTGTACCTTGGCAAAACTAGACCACCTGGAGATAAATACTCTGAGATCTGGCTATAGCCCCAACTGGGGACGCAAATGGGCAGAAATATCTGCCCAACTTAACAATCTCATCTTTAAACACCAACACAGAATCAAAGTATCAAACAAAGGTAAGTTCATAAAGGAAGGCGAAACCTGTTTGACATACTTTTTCTGCCAATTCCACCCCCATGGAAACCAGCCCACATGCACACAGATCCACAAGACCAACGGCACCGTGGCAACTGACCCTGAGGAGGTCAAGGCAGAAGTACACCACTATTACACTAAATTATATCGCAAAATGCCAACAGATTCACAAAATTAAAGAATTTATACAAACTGCTGAGATACAAAGTACACCACTGAATTACAACATACTATCCCTAATTACACAAGAGGAGCTTTGGGAGACAATTCGCGGTGCACCACGTAGGAAATGCCCAGGGCCTGATGGGATACCCTACAAATTTTACAAAAAATATTTTCAACAAATTGCCCCCCTCCTATTGGCATCTATGAACCAGAGCTTATTGGAAACACGCCTATTACCAGGAGGCCATGAATCCTATGTTACAACCTTGTATAAAAAGGGTGACAAGTTGGACCTGGCCAACTGGCGCCCAATTGCACTCTCCAACACTGACACAAAAATTCTAACAAAAATTTTAGCAGCTAGATTAGGTGCAATTGCATCTGACGTCCTATCACCCAACCAGTTTGGGTTTATACCAGGGCGTTTAATCTGGAACAACATCCACCCTGTTGCAAACATTTGCCAATCCAAAGCAACTGGTGCCCTGGTCTTCTTGGATCAGGAAAAGGCATATGACCGTGTTAGCTGGCCATACCTAAAAGGATGTCTACATGCCTTCAAACTCCCACCAAGATTTATAAAATGGGCGATGCTCCTAACAGAATCTGCAACCATGGCTGTATGCGGCCCTGGATTCCTAACAAACAAGATTAAACCACACAGTGCTCAAACAAGGGGATCCCCTCAGCCCACTGCTATACAATTTCAGCTTTGACCCACTCCTCCGAGTAACTGACTCACATCTAATGGGGATAACCACACAAGGACAACCAACAGTCAAGATACTGGCATTTGCAGATGACTGCGTAGCAGGTATAGCAAACAATGAAGATGCCTGAAATCTGGAATGCACTCTAGAGGAATACTCCAAGGTGAGAAATGCATCGCTCAACAAAAGAAAGACAGAAATCATCCTCTTAGGCAAATATACAAACAACTGGGCCACAACATCAGAACCTCATACCAACACACAAAGAAAAAGCCCAATCAATTTACCCTTTGCATCACCTCCCACCACCACTCCTGTCCAACACCTTGGAATTTGGCTAGAATCAGGGGGATATGCTAATGAGACAATGGAAAGTAACCTTTTACAATGAGTATCCAAACGCGTCGCCTCCCTCAAGGGAAGAACCCCAGGATTAACAGGACGAGTTACAGTTGCTAACTCGCTCATTCATCCAATACTGTGGTACCAGGCCCACGCGATTGCCTTCTCACCTACCTTTATAACTTCAATCCGCGCGCTTATCCAGGGCTGGCTGTGGCCCAGCTCTCACCCTCCTATACGGATGGAAACACTATTTGGCCCACGCTCAAGCGGAGGCATGGGACAAATAGATTTCAAGAGCCACGCCAATCATATCCTAGGTACCTGGATAAAGGAAGTCCTTGCTCCAGACCTCTCGCAACAGCATTGGTCCAGAGCAGCAAGGACTAACTTTGCACAGGCGCTCAAATTAACCAAACAACATAGTCCACCCAGACTACTTTCATACCTTGCCAAGCACCCTACTGCAACGTGTCCGCAAGGAACCTCCCCTCATTTCAAACATATCCTCTGAACTATCCGCCATATGGGATGGACCATAGAGAACATGGGTACTATACAGGGAAGGGGATGAACCAGCCCCCAATTCAAATTAAGAAACCCAGAAAACCACCCCCAGAGAGATATGCTCGCAACAACCCCAAACATAGCTAGGATAGAATACCTAGATATGTTGTACATTTTCTATGATTTAACCACACAGAAGGCAATGTGGAAAATGACTCACCACCCACTCCTACAGCTGAGGATAGGAGCAAACGCCTGGCGCTGTCTGAGAAGAACCTATAGGATGGCGGACTTCTCCAACTCCCTTCACAAAACATGTGCAGTATGTGGAGGGAAGGGATCCCTACATCACCGCCTAGAAACATGCCCCCCAACCAAAGCATATGGCAGGAAGTCGCACGCCTGCTTAAGATCCAAAATGAACAGGAATTCTTAATATCAAAGAGCATCTTCGCGCTCCAGATTGAGTCACCAATCTCATCTACCCTCCATTCTCTAATAATACCCATTGCAATGTGGACAATCCACACAATTGCATTGGATGTGTTCAAGGGCACGGTCCCAACCATTCATGGGGTTATTAACAGATTCATGTCCACTTACTGGAGCACTTCCAAGCCTGGCTCTATGGATATATGAGACCAAGGCAAAAAGCGCTCATAGAATCATGGTTCCCACTCTGGTTCCTCCACACAGACCCTTTCCTTCACACCTGCTCCATAGCAGGGGAAACCCCCTCAGAGTAGCGCACCAACCCCCCATACCTGGCAGTCCCGCTGGCAACAGGGGTAACTTGAGTACCCTGGGGTGCCCAATTTTATAAATTGGTTATTTCCTTAGTTTTACATATATTCGGTAATGTCCGTCCCCTGGTCAGCTTACCTTAGTTAAATAAAAAAGCTTAGTATACTTCAACCACCTTTGTAACCTCTAAATTTATATGGAGAGGCTAAAGATTTAATGAATTACTGTTGGCAAATCCGCTAGTTCTTCATTCACTCAGTATTACAATTGCAGATTGAATCTATAATTTCCTGTAGTGAAACTTTCGCTTCCTTAATCTACTGATTACCAAAGCCTGTGGCCTAAGTTTCATATTATCCGCTATTTCTTAATCTAATATCCATATTTGCCCTGAGCCAGCATATAACAATTGGTAATAGGGTCCCTGTTATTTATAACCGTCTGTCAGTATCTCAATTACAATTGGCGGATTTCTCCTATTATGTAAATGCCCAAGTTTTAGTTATTCACCTTACTGGGCTAATTTGGATATTACACTTATAGCCCACCACTCTTAAGTGCTGCGTAGTAATCATGAAAGGCACCAATGAGAATTTTTGGTAGAGAGAGCATATCTGGATGGGATTTCCATCTACATAGTGGATTTTTTTCTAAAAAACTGAACCCATACTACTATTAAAATTACTTTAGCAAGCCCACAAGCCACCGGCAGTATTTTATACTATAGGGGCTACTTTATTTATTAATAAAACCCTAAAGCTGATAATAAAGTTTACCCCTATACCATTTTTCCTAGGCTACTGTCATCAAACAGTACCTGGTCTTTTTGTGTGCAGTTTTTGCATCTGAAATATGACACCCCTGTGCCAATTATAACATTTGGTGTTTACTACATGAGATCATATCTTGTTTCCCTGTACACCATTTTGATTAAGTTTGGATCACATTGACCCTGTTGAAGGCTACCTTCTGGTAAAAGTAGCGTTACACTCTAATGAGGTTTTGTTTACACTAAGGCCTCAGCACAACCCTTTTTGATAATATTTATCAGATATTAGCTATTCTGGATGCTCACATTGGCCAACTTTTTGGAATTATAATTAATCATGATTGTCAAATAAAAGAGTTAAGCCAGGATATTGAATCTCATCAACATCGCCTTGATGACCTTGATACTGATATGGATGGAGCTGTTCACTCAAATACTAAATTTCATCAGAAGATTGCTTCCATGTGTCTGGAACTGAGAACTCAGGGACAAAAAGTAAGGCTCTAGTTAATGAGAATATCAACCTGAAAACGTCATTATGTCTGCTACCCAAAACATGATATTAGTAACGTTGTGTTGCAGGCAGAATGCCACCATTTTACAATATATTAACCCATCAATTAAATGAGATCCACAATGATCTCTTTAAGTGTTGACAGGGTCAATAGAGTGAATGTACCTCTGATATTCCTTAATGAGCTGAAATCTCTTCTAATAGAACCTGATATTGAGGGTGACAAGGTGATGGGTGCTAATAACTTGCCTATGGTTTACATCCGCTTTGGGCGTTGGAGTTTCTGCAAAGCCAGATACTCTGAGAACTTCTCCTTCTGAGCTTTCAGCCCCAATTATAGGCAAGACTACAGTACCACCTATATGCAACACCATTGCTACTTTACTACTGTTCCCTTGGTCTCTTTCAACTGGACCACTCCAGCAGTTCCAAGATGCACTACTCCCATGCCTCATATCCATAACGTGGGAAGTTAGTTAAAAATGACACAGGACCTTCAGCCTTGTAGCCAGAAAAATCACATTCCATTTAATCATATAAATTTACCTATGTCACAAAAGACTGGAAATGTACACAATTTTATCAAGCTCTTTGAGATTAGTATGAGTGAAGTGGCAGAGAACTCTGAGTTGGACGCAGTTATTGATTTTCTGGACTCCAAATATCAAGAATTATTATGTTTAATTTGAAGAAGGCTGAAATGTCCTACCACAACTCCAAAGATCTTATTATCAAGTAGTTTGGTGGTGCAGAAATGATGACAACTCAGAAGTTGAAATATCTCATTATTTTTTTTAAAAAAGATTAATTGTGAAAGCCTTTGCTAAGCTCTTCTATTTGAAGGCACAGAAATTATCTGGGCCAACAGCATTAATGATTTTGATGCTCAGATCATGTTGTCATGCCTGCAAGCCCTACAAAGAATTGTATTAGTTATGATACCATCTTAAATGAGGATCATGATATCACCCTTATGATTAAAATTCTCCACCAATGTTACATTTCTGAAGCGCCTAACAGGAGCCATAGGGAGCCTTGCAACCCCATCCCTAGGGGCATTTCTTCAGAAAAAGATCTACCTCCACCATATGGCCTTCATTTTTAAAGGCCTGATGCTAGTCAAACTAACTGTCATCTTTGCAAAAAATTGAGGCATCATGCTAACCGCTGCTTTATGAGTTGTAAATCTAAGGTTTATTTGGTGAGCCCCACGGATGAGGATGATTTGGGATAGATAGAGTAGAATTAGAACATGAATCATTTACTTTCTCCTTTAAAATTTTAAGTAAAAAGAAATTCCCAACTACCTTCTTTTCATAAAAGCTGACAATGACGCCCCACCTCTAGCAGTTCATCAAGTTTAGTGGATGATATAGTAGTCATTACCACCCACTACCAGAAGGAATGAAAAGCCAAGTCATTGCAGAGAATAGTAGCAAAGCCTTATGTTCAACAATTAGAACAGCAAGAGATCTCAGTTTCTCTAGCAATATCCCCAAATTAACGGGGTTCAAGTGGATATCTATATTGACATTTTGAAGGAATAAAGCCCTAAAATAGGTGAAGAGATTCAAAGTTAGTTAGATAGAGCGGAAACTTTGGATGTCCACATAATAAACTCTTCTGATGCTAAATTTTATGAGTGTACCAACTTTGATGTTATAGTAAATAAGCTCAAAGTCAGAGTGATTGTAGACAGTGTGACAAAAGTTAACTTTATGTACACCAATATTGTGAAGAACTGGGCCTCGCTCCAGGCATAGATCATTGAAAATCTATGGTGCCACGGGCCCTCAGGCCACAAACTCTGAAGGAGCTTGCAGTGCTTACCGCTGCACTTTGGCTCCCTGATAATATTATCTCCTTCCATTGTTTTTCCAAATCAAAATTATGACTTCCTCAATGTGAACTCATTTATGATAACCTATAGAGTCAAAGAAAATATTAAGAAGAACATGTTGGAAATACTTGTACAAACTCTTCCATTATTTTACAAATTGAAGGATGAGGTCCTGTGCCTTAAAGTCAGAGGTTTGTTAACCTTGCATTCATAGGATGATATTGTGCCCAATAGTTAACAGCAGATTTGTGGCCTTACACAGTGGTTACCTAGTCAAATTTCACAGTCTAATGGTATTCCATTATGATCTAATATAAGCTAGCCATTCTTATTTGCCATCAAACAATAGTAGGGACAGAAATAAATCTAAAAGTTCCCCTTAAATTATATAGTGATATATTCGACCTTTTCTGTCAATCTATCTTGGAAATGATTGCTGCTACCAGGGTTATCCTTCCAGACCATGGAAAAATCCAGGTATCATTAGCTAACATGTATCCTTACTCTATCAAAAATAAGTGACACCATATTGTTATATTGTTCACATTTTTCCTGCAGAGGAAGTATTAAGTATCCAATATTTTGGTAAGTTAGATGAACTTGCCTGAGCGGCCATGAAGGGCAAACTATATCTTCTTTGGTACTAAGAAAGCCTCTCTGGGGTATCTGAGGAGGAAAGGACCAATCACTGCCTTGTTCAAAAATTACAATGTTATTTTTAAAAAAGATGACTGTAATTTGGGTTTTTCACAGAATGTGCTAACCACATTATAATATGATTATCATCTGCCAATTTTCCTCCATCTAATTATAAGTTCAAAGGTGGCTCTGAAGTTTTTTCTTTCTTCTCAGAGTAACTTTTGAGAAATTTTAATTAAAAAAGTAGAAAAGGAGCCTAACTAGCCTATGCCAACTTCCCCCGTTTGCTCCCTGAAGACCTCAGATTCTTTGCCAGATGCTCCCATGTGGGGCAGCGATGAAACCCCACCCAGCACTTTCTGTCCGGCGGGAAAATGCATTCAGACTGGCTTGTCCAGTCCCAATAATACATTGGGTCAGTTCATTACACCCAAGGATCTCGCCATCCACCTGGCACATGCCCAGGCAGTGCCTCACAGCCCACTTGTTCTCCCCCAATACCAGCTGAATTTTGGCCTTCAGGTCAAATATGGGAAACTATTCCCATATGCAGAAAAAGCCATTATTGACTTGGCCCAAGCGGTGATGCTGCATGCCAGGTTTAGAGATTTTTGCCCCTATAAGGGGTACTTTGATCTAGGCTTCACTTGTGAAGCTGATGCCGCTACTTCAGCCACCATTTTCCTGGTTTTCTAGGGCACACTTATCCCCACAATGTGCACCTGACTCCCCACCAAAGCCACTATGGTAGTTTAGTTTGTGGGCTTGCCCAATCACCTTCCTCCTGAGTGCTCTATCAGGAGCTGATGGAAGGCTTGGCCTTGTACATCTCCAACCCCATCATTTCAGTTTGTGGTCCCCAATGGGCCACTCATCTCGATGGGCCTCAGGCATTCACCACAAATAGCTAAAATTACAATAAAATTTCTTGGTTGATTCCCCCTGCGCTGTCATTCCTTCTTCCCCTGATCACCCATTCTGGGCCCGTTCTGAGGGTGGGAGGAATATCTGTCCATCCTGCTTTAAGTTGGATCACTCAAAGCGTAAATGCCCCTATCTTGCTGTATCCATTGGACCTGCATTGCCTCCACTTGGCCCCCAATACACTACACACCTCACTTTCTTTCTGGTATGGGATAAAATTCTTCACTCTTCCCCCAAAACCTGCAGATGATGCAGCGCCTGCAGCTGCCAATCAGGCCCCTCATCAGTCCAGTGCCACATGCGCTTCAACCAATCAGTAGACAGTTTGTATAGTGGTTTGATCTCACAGTATTCCTCAATTAACAGCCACAGCTCATAAATTCACTAACCCTGATTTACAATATGACTTGAATCCATGGACTTCATTGAATAAAACCATAAAATGGCAATGTAATTGAAGACTCAAATAACCAAATTGAATAATTTATACAGGTACAACACCTCATTCAGATTCCTTGGCGTTTTTATGCCCCCAGCCAAACACTAATGTGTGTTCCACTATGACTACCAGATTGCTGTTGCTGCAGCTGAAATACCAGATAACATCAACATATGTGAGGCAACTGGCTCATCAGCAGCGATACTTGCCAAGGGTCTCCCCTCATCCCATTATTGCTCCACCATAGCCTTGCAGGGCAGACGTAGCATCCTATACCTCCACAAACAAGAAAAGGCTGACATCCAGAAAGTTGCTATCAATTTGCAGGCCAAGTCAAAACCCTCCACGCCACCACAGCTTTATTATCCCAGCTTCCTTCCATCTGCCTTCATGCAGAAAACTACTTTTCAAATTACCTAGGTGTAATTTTTGATGCAGGTAATTTTGATGACCAGCCGGCCATCAGCCAACTTTCTCCTATATCACTGATCACCCCACACTTTTGCTCTCCGCCTTAGCCCACACTTGCCTTTGATATGGAATCCAATACTGAGGATAAGCCACCTGATCCCCCTTCCCCTTCTGCCATGGTAGGCTGAGCGACTCATTGCTGTCCCACCTGGTTGGTTGTATTCTCATTCAGTTGTGTTTCATCTGCTCATTTTGGGCGGTTAATAATTATGTTTGGGTAGGTCTGTTAGTTCGTTTTTTAGCTTTTTGAGCTTCAATAATGTCCGTCCACTGGTCAGATTACCTCAGTTAAAAAAAGGCGGCTCTGAAGTCATTAATAAAGAAATAATCAGCTAGTGCATCATGGGATAATATTGTGATTCAATAGTTCTTATACATATCCAGTGTTAAATATCAAGAAAAAGGGAAGTTCAAATTGCGCGGTGATAGACTACTTAAAGCTGCAAAGTATTACCAAAAGGATACCTATCCTTAACCGTGGACTGATGATGTTCTAGACCTCTTGGGAAGCGCACAATATTTCTCAACCATAGGCTAAATTTGTGGCTATTGATAAACCGAGCTGCCAAAGAGGATCAGGAAAAATGTTTTATGACTATGACCCAGGGCCTCTACTAACCTACTAGAATGCTGCAGGGCTGTGCAATGCCCCCCACTACCTTCATCAGGCTATGGATAGTATTAGCATTTCTGCCAATGGACCAAGCTGACAAGGTGTAGTTAGTGCTTACCTCAGTATATAAAGTGATACAATGTGATTAACCAGCTTAACGCTGTTTCAGAGGTCCAAGGGAACATTAATCCTTAAAAATAAATATATAAAGGTTAAATTTATTAAGTAAATAATATTACCATATATAGCTTTAGGGGGAAATTAGGACTATAATAAGTGATAGGCGATTACCATATGCAAGGGTGGAAGTAGATTCAGGAATGTAGGGGATGATGAAAGCCTAAATTCAGAGTTGGAGTAGATCAGTATTTATCATCAAAGGCTGGATTGAGATCAATAATGGTTACACAGTTAAGTTTTCATTATCTGTCATAAGGGCCAATGGACAGTAAGGTATAATAAGTGGTATAAGGTTATAAATGGGCTCATAGGAGAGTAGAAATAGTGAATACAACCTTGTATTTAATATCAGGATGATAATAAATTGGTAGAGGCATTCTTCCCTATCTCATCGGCCAATGGAGCAATAATGAGGTAATTTATCCGGAATTTGTTGAATAGTTAACTGGCGTTATTATGGGAAATTTCTCAGTGCTTAAAATATATTTATATCAGTGATTTTGGGCTTTAGGCCCGTTAAGATTAAAAAATTATTTTAATAATCTAGGGCCTTAATCCCAACAATGCATTAGTTATTTAATATAAACTGATGTTAGTAGCAGCAATAATTAAGTTGACATTGATTAAAGTAATATAAGGTAACCCTAAAGTTGAGGCACCACAAAATCTAGTGCAAAGCCTGACAGATAGTATTCCAGATGATTTTATAATTTCATGCTTAAAGTTTATTTAGTTGATATCATTTTTTTCTAGAACGTTTACTTATCATCTGAATCACCAAGAAACATTTTTTTCACTGCCTCACCAAGGCTGAGCTCAATATCAATCCATGCAAGTAAAACTTTATGCATGAGAAGCTGGAGTATCTTGGGGTTTTTATTGATAATTGTGGCTTGCAGCCCCAGCTGGCAAAGATTGAAGCTATTGAACGCATGGCACTACCAAGTAGAAAGCATAACGTTCATGTGTTCAATGGAATGATTGGCAATTACTGACTATTTGTAAAGAATTTCAGTGAAATTGGTGAGCTTTTTTATTCATTAAATGATAAAGTACCTTTTAAGTGGATTGGGAAATGCCAATTAGCATTTGATATACTCAGTTTTTACCTCATCCAAGCGCTACTACTGATGTACCCTAATTTTGATCAACAGCTATTTAAAAGAAAGCTTCTTTCAGTAACATTGGGGAGGTGTTATCACAATAACATAATCATGATGGGATTGATCACCCTGTTGCTTACTTTAGCTAGAAGTTAGATGTCCATGAACAAAATTATATGGTAATCTAGAAGGAGTGTATTACAGTTTTTAACACGTGTAAAAATTTTAGGTTATGTCTATAGAGTTCATTCCACCATAGTAACCAATCATGCCTCCATCCACTAGTTACAAAACCTGGAGGAGCCAGAATGGAAGCTGGATTGATGAGCTTTTAAATTACAAACCTATGATTCTTGAAACTTAGCACGACCTCATTGTAACGCATCAAAATGCTAATGGTTTATCTTGTCTGCCCACTGTGGCCTTAGCGGCAAATGTGGGTGATAGTTTATTTATTAAGATACTAATCCAACAATATGACAGCAAATTGGAAGGAGTTCAGTGTATCTTAGAGGATTTAAGGAAGAACACTGTTTCCAAAAAATGGGTAGCTCTATAAAGTCATTAGATCAGCAACTTTGGATACCTTGACTAACAGATTGAACCAATATTATTGGGGCCCACAATGTGACGGGGCATAGGGCTTTAAAAAGATGATTGAGCTGTTGAAACATTACCACTATTGCAAATTAATGCATTTTTTTAAAAAGGCCCATTGTTATTGTAAGGAATGCCAAGTGGATGGCCTTTACTATAAAATCACCTCCTATCCACTGGTTAAACCAAATTTTGCAGATAACACCATATTGATTGACGTAGGTTCACTGGTTAATGGTTCTGGTCAGTTTATTTATATTATTGTATATATTGTTCTCACTAAGTGGGTGAAGCCCAAAGCAGTAAGGGACTTAGGGGTCATGACGATGGCCAAGTTTATTTCAGAATATAAGTATATCATCATAGATGCCCCAGTTTTTTAACAGGCAATGGGACTAAATTTATATCCCAGCTAGATTCCAAGATCACTGACTCAATAGGTATGCAAGAAATATTGTCAGCAACCTATTACCCTAATAACAATGGCATTTTAGAACAAGTAAATGGTACCCTTGTAGGAATTTTTAATTAAGATAATCACAGCTAAGGCGTACAGTTGGAAACTTTTCTTGCCTTATGCCATCTTTGCATACAATATTTTTTATCATTTGGCTACAAGGCACTTCAATTTAGCCTTAATTTTTTTTATCTGGCGCTTTCCCAATTCAATAAATTTAGAACATAAAGAGGACATGAGCATTGAAATATTTGGAAATTCTGACACAAACTTTAATCCAGTTTAAAGTACTGCATATACTAATTCTCTGATTTGGAAAGTAAATTTCTTGTGAACGTGTCAACAATGACTGGCAGCCTTTACCCCACTTTGCTGTAGGGAATTTGGTTTTGCATTACAATAACCATGGGTTCAAAAAAACTAACAAGCTGGATTATATATGGAAGGGGCCTTCTGAGATCAATGAGAAAACATCCAAGGATTCCTAAACTCTGAAGGATTTGATTAGTGGTAATCTTATTAGATGGTTTCACATTAAGTTCTAAAAGAAATAAAAGCATTATTCTAAACCAATGCTAAAAGTTCCTAATAGGTTATTTGACCCCACACATCTTTGATTCATGATGTTTAGTCAAGTAGGGAAAAATGTTGTAATTGGTTTGACCAACCATCTAGATAACATTATTAATTACTTAATTTTATTCCAACTTTTTTAGATGTAGGGTTAAATCATTTAGTATACTTTAAGCCACCCCGCGGCCTCTAACTTTATATGTAGGGGCCAAAGTTGTATTAAATTATTGTTAAAAAATACGCTGGGCTCTTCATTCAAAAGGTATACAACAGTTGATAAAATTCATAATCCCAGCCAGTGAAACTTTTGTTCCATAATCTACAGATCACCTAAGCTCATGGACTCAGTTTTCATATCATCTATTAAAATTTTATTCGAGGTGGGCTGACCTGGGGACAATACTGCACCAATGAGGGGAAGTGAAGAAAATGGGAAAGGAGGATAAAACCCAGAAAACCTCCATGTGCGGCGTATGATAGGCCAGGAACTTCATGGACAGCCTTTGCTATTTGCTATCCCAGTTCAGGGCATTGGTGTGCAACGCCAACACAGTCATAATCATCCCCTACCCAAAGTTCACTACTGGGATTGAACTTGGGGAGGCAGCAGTAGAGGTCCCTATTCTACCACTGGGTTATCCTCCCCTTCATATCATCTATTAAAAATTTCAATTTTAATACTTATGTGACCCGCTCCGGCATAAAATAATTATCACTAGGGTCCCTAAGTTTTAATATGGCTAACTACCAGTATCTTAATTAATATTATGGAGTGCTCCTAATATGGAAATGTCCCAAAGCTAGTCATTTGCCTTCCTGGTCAATTTGGACAATACATTTTTAGCCTACAACTCTTAAGCGCTACTTAATAACCATGAAAGTCACCAATGAGAATTTTGATAGAGAGAGCATATATTAGTGGGATTGCCATCTGTATGAGGATACTTTTCCTAAGAATTTGAACCCAGCCTACTATTAAAACCTCTTTAGCAAGCTCAAGAGCTGCAAGCAGTATTTAATAATATGGTGCGCTCCTTTGTTTAGTTAAAAAACCTATTACTGATAATAAGGTTTACTTATACTGTTTTTACCCAGGCTACTATCATCAGATAGTACCTAGCTTTTTCGTGTGCAGATACCTGTGCATCTGAGATACAATGCTTCTGCTCCAAATTTATATAGATGCCATAAAATATACTTTTATAAAAGAAAGTAGCTTATCTGTATCTTTTTAGCTTTATATAGAACCATTTTGATGCAATTACCCAAAGCTTTAGTAACCAAAGTTGGATGAAGTATAAAATTGACTGGATAACTATGTAAATATGAAAGTTTATCAATGATATCATATCTTTAAGTATTATTTATACTTTTTTTAATTTAAAATGATAGGCTCAATAGATTACATTGGCCATTTAATAGGCTTTTCTTCTATTTTCTAGATAATTTAACCATAGTGAGGGTGCATCATCTATAATTTTATAAAACTTGGCAAATAAAAATTAAGTCAGATATGAGAAATAAAAAAATAATACAACTTATTAAAACTTTTTGGTTTTTAGGTTGGTATTTGTAGTAACTATATTAAAACATTTAGTATAGATGTCTTAGTCAGCGCAAGAGGAAAAAAGTAATTCAATTTTTACTGGGGTTAAAAACAGGACTATATTTTATTCAAATTTATATAGGTGGGCCAAATTTTTGTATATATGAAATAGTATAATAGAAAAGTAAAATTAAAATACTTTATAAGAAGTGTCTTATAAGCCTTTTATATTAGAAACTATTTTGCAGTCAAGTTAACTAAAATATGCCTTTAACCATAGAGTCTAGAATTATCAGAGTAAATATGTAATCAAATTAAACTTACCAATTTTAGATGCTTTATTTCAATATCCTCTAGTTGCTTACTCTAATCTTTAAACTTAAGAGTTTTGATTATAGCATTATCATTGATGTAGCAATAAATGAGCATTATGTCAACATTGTGATATAAAAATTGTAGCTCCACTCATTGAAATCTAAAAGACCCAACATATAAGATATATGTCTACTAATGGATATATAACTTGGGTTAATAAATGCTATAGAACTATTTTTAAAATTACATAGATTTTTTAAATTAGCAACTAATAAATTTATCTTTCAATAAAACATATTTTAAGGTAATCTAGACAATAAATAAAGTCATAAAGCATCATATGGTTATATAGCATCAATCATTTATTACTCATATTTTATTTAAAAAAATAGTATGCTATATATAGATGAAATTAAGCAAGGTAAACAGCCTCCTAAGATTAGCAACAATCTAAAAAAGACCACTACAGTCCTGAAGAAAAGGGTATAATTAGTAATTTTCACAGGAATTGATTCTTATATGGTATTATAAGATAATTATTTTTAATTTTTGACTAGCATATTCAGATATAGTTTAACTAAGTGAGTTTGCAATACAATACCCTTATCTAAGGTAGAAGCTCTAGAATACATTAGGTGATAGATACTAGCTACAATATTTTATCTATTTAGATATAATGAGAGAAAAAATTTTTTTATTCATCACCTTGTAAAGTTAACCTTTCATCTATTTATTATATTCTAGTTGATTAACTATCAAATATTCACTTAGTGTAAATTTTATGATAATTTTGAATTGCCAGAATAACTTGGGTGGTTAAAAAACTAAAAGGACAAAAAGTAATTTTGTATATGTTAAGAACATTTTTGCAACACATGGCGTTTATTTCTACATAGATAGTATAAGACAATACTTTCTGATTATTAACAGATTGTTATATCAAAGCTTCTATATTAGGAATATTCAATCAATAAGAAAACTTATTAAACTGTTAAAGGTATCATCATTGTAGCAGTAACACAAGAAAATTTATCTTAGAATTTTAAAATCCAGTAGCTATTGCTCATCTAAGCTTCTAGCTAAACCAGATCTCAACTTATTGACTTGCATATCTAACTTTATTTTCAGAGTTATTTCATCATAGTAGGTTATATAATAAAGAAATAATGATACTGAATATCAATAAAATATTGTTGAAATAATGATAAAGACTATATTATTAGAGTTTGGATCCATTATATCTAGTATTAAGTTTTTAATACATGAAAGCTTTAACCTAAATTAATATTTTTCTGAGTTACAGTCTTCATTGTATGCATAGTAATAAACCACTTTTAGCCTCTTATAACAAGTTTCTTTGATATGTCATTCATATTTGCATATCCTATTTATATTGGTATTAGGTATTTGAGAAGTTCTGAAAACATGTTTTTCTAGATTTATATCTAAGTATACTCAAATGTGTTTTAACTTTGACCCAAAGGTGCTCTCCAAACTAGAATAAGTTGCATGGTATAGAGATTTCTGATATTAGGGAAGTTCAAGACTTAAATGTTTAAAAATTGCATAACTGTGTGGCTTTATAAAACCTTTAGACTCAGAGCCCTAACTGCTATGGCTACCTGTAGTTACAAGAATATATTAAAAGGAGCATATTGAGATAAGTTGCAGCTCAAAATAGGACCTTTAAGAAAGTGAATTTTTGTCAAACTACTGAAATTAGATATCAGTAACTCATAGAGTCATTGCATAAATACTATAAACCCTTCATATGCAATGATAGGCAAACTATATAAACTAAAGCTTAAGTTTAAGAGTGGCAATTATGTCTCTAAAATGCAAATATGACCTTAACATATGGGTTCAGAGTTATGTTAGTTAAACTTTATAACTACATAATTTAAACCTAATCTAAAAGTACTTATCATTGACTTAGAGCCATGTTAGGTATTTATCTCTTTTTTTATTTTTAATCTTATTTTTATCTTACTTTTTATTTTTATTTTTTTATTTTTTATTTTTTTTAACTTTAATTTCATTTAAGTTTTAGATTAAATTTTATTTTGATTTTGTTTCACTTTAATTCTAATTTTAATATCGTTTTTAGCTCCTAAAATTTTTATTTTAATAATTATAATAATAGAAAAAGACTCTTTTTAAAAGATGTAAACTATCAATATCTCTTAATAAGTATTTCATTACATTATTACCTTGTCTTTATTAAAAATTAAGTATTAATTTAGGCTTTATATTATCATATAGATGATATTACATGACTTTATAGCATAAATTTAAAATTTATTATGATTTGATATTCCTAACTATATGTAAATTCAATAAACTTAACATTTTATAATAAGATTGCACTGGGTCATTTGATTTGTTATAAAAGTAGCTTTACTTATTAAGGTAAAAAAACCTATATATTCCAAGTTAAATACAGAGTCTAGAATAAAAGTATTTGAGGTGGTTCAACCTTGGGACAAATATACCACATCTAGATTTTTTCTAGCCAGTACAGGTTTCAAACCTGTGTTGAACAAAACCTGCACTAGAGTGGAAGCAGAAAATATACCCTGCCAGGCTCACCCCTTCAAAATCTATATATTATTATTAACTTATACTAAGGCAGAGAAGAGTTTGTAATATAATACTAAAATATGCATAATTGATAACTGGCTTATAGATATCCTTTATTTTCTAACTAATCTATTATATCTTATAAATCTTAGAATAAACATTAAGGTGCATCATTTACTCATAAGATATCTACCCACAAATTAGTTGAGTGATATCCTACATGTTATAAATTATTATAATCCATAATTATTTAAAAAGAAAAAGTTTAGACAGTGCCGATTTTAGCTTTAACCTAGTAATATTATAATTTAAGTATTCTAGATGATGTTACATTTTGTTTTGTTATAATATAGGTTTTACATACCCCAACTTTTAATCAGATAAAAGACATAAAATATGTAAAGTTTCTAGTACCAATACATAGTTCATGCGGTGGTCTATACCATTTAAGTGCATATGATATCACCTTTTTATAAAAATGTAATCATTACAATACAAATAATCTTGTCAACTAATTCTAGGTACTTTCCTTTAGTAGTTTATAAACACTAGGTTTTTAAATAAAGGTATCACAGCACCACATTAACTAAAAAAGATGCTTTATAAGTACATAAATTTTTTAAATTGCGTTATATGCATAAGTTTTCTATTATAAGTGTTTAAGAAAAGGGTTAAATATGTTGATTAATTATATTGACCTGAAGATGAATTAAAAATTTAGGTGATTTTTTAATAAACAAACATAGGGTAGGCGCTTTTTCACAAGTTTATCAGATAATGCTATGAGGAGAGTGTCTGTAACTCTACTGTTTCTGGAGAGGTGATGAGGATTAAAAACTAGAAAACCAGGGGACATGCTACTAAAACAAACTGAAATAAAACACTGCAAGCAGTTCTGACGCCTAAATGGCCCAATCATAGTACAAATAAACTATAAGATTAGCCAAAGGTATCCTAAGAAGGCCACAACTTAGTCAAACTCCAATGAAAAATCATGATCAACTAGATTAGGTTCTAGACCTTGCAATGCATAAATTTAGAGCATTCCAAGACCAACTGGTGGCGTATTAGAAATTTATCATATAAAATTAAAATTATTTAGTGGCCTATGTAGTTGACACAACCAAAGGAAGTTTGCAGCAAGGCTAGCCAAAAGGTTCATCTAGTGATATTATAGTTTTTTATTAAGAAATAATTTACTAACAGAGAGGTTGGTATAGCAGAAATAATTATGAGGGAATTAAGGGATGAAACAAAATGTTTCACCAAGGTGCTAAGCTACATTAAACCAATAAAACAAGGCTACAATTGATGGTCATTCAAAAATTAGAATATGCTAAGCATGGGTCTTAGATTGAGATATCTTACACATTATAGAAATATTACATTAAAACTTATTTTCCTTTACTGTTCCAAAATAAGCTGTAACTACCCATTTTCTTGAGTAATATAACATGATATATTCAATTCCTTAGATGTAACTTTTTAAATGCATAATGCAACTCCTTAAAATCAACCTGAGAATTTTTGGCTTTTACCCAGCGTTGATACAAGGTATTTTTCATTTCAGGTAGAATAGTTAACTTGACACCCTTAACCTTAGCCACTTCATAATATCCTTGTAATTTAAACTAAAAATATGCCATGAGTATGATACTACCCTCCACCTTCTGAAAAAAACCCCTTCAGGAGCTTTAGTGAGAGAGAAGTTTTGTGAGCAGGAGATAATTTTATGGCAGCAATGACTGGAGCTACCTTAAAAACCAGCAACATCAGATAAGCGCTTGTGGAAAGCATCAATGAGTTCCTGTACGTGGGTTTAATGTGGACTAGAAACCAGCTGTTCTTCACAGAATCAAAACTTTTCTACAATACCAAGTACTTAGGCTTTTTTTTCTAATAATGAGAGGGCACTATTACTTACTTCTCACTCTGGTGCCCCATCTACTAGGTATCACTCCAGGGTCTCAGGAAGGAGACACTCAAGCAGGGTCAACTTACTTTCATGAAACTGAGTAAAAATTCTAACCTTGGCAGAAGAAACAACTGGTAGGAGACATGATCCACCTTTCTTACAGTGTAGTAGAGTCATATACGCTTTATTCCCAAAATTTTTGCATGACTATTTTTTGGAATATCACTGGAACCAAACATCACTAGATCTCCCTTCTTATATTCAGGTCCTACCCTTCTCTTTCCGTCTACATTCTCCCTATAGGTCCTCATAGCATCATCAAAGTTAGTGTTTAACTCCTTGTGTACTTTCATGATGACCTTGTCGAAATCTGTCACAGCTTCCACCATAGGCCCACAACTGGGCTACATGTTAAACTAAGATTTTAAGCCAACAAAGATGAAAAAAAGAACAAACATGGAAAAGTTCTTGGCTTTTTATTAACTGAATTACATGAAGGGAAGGTTTAAGGCCCAATATAAGTGATCAGCAGCCGTGTAGAGTTGCAGGAATTGCTCTTGGCATAGGTTTAAAGTTTTTTCTTCCTGTCAGAATGTGGATGGAAGGCAGTTGATTGGCAGGGGCTAATATGGAGAGTTTTACAAAGATCTTAGAATAAGGACGTGAACTGATATTAAAGTCTCTGATGATTCTATTTGGTACACAATGGGTGGAGCAAACCTGGGAGACAAATAACTTGTCATTTTGAGCTATCATTACTATGATATGGCATGGGATGAAGTGAGAAAAATTCATTAAACGGTCCACCATCACCATAATGACATCATACCCATCCTAGAGAGGCAACTCTAAAAATAAATTGACTAAAAGGGATTACAAAGCCCTTCTTATTCTTCTGAATGGTACCAACAACCCAGCAAGTGGTTGACAATTTGTTTCATATTGTTGAATACAAGAAAATTTTTGATATACCAAAAACCTTTGCTGAAATTCCCTTCTATTTATATGTGTGGTGGATAAGCTCCAGGGTTTTGCCTTTCCAAGGTGCCCCACGATTATCCCATTATGATGCTAAATAATTATCTCCAGGAAAAAAGGTCCATAGAGAACGCATAAGCGTCTTTAAAAACATACCATAATGTCATTTAGATGGTACCCCATCATTATATCCTCCTATTTCAAGTTGAATTTATAAAAAATGGTAATTCTAAGGATAAAGTTTGTGACAGAATGATCCATATAAAAATACCATACTTTTCAAAATTATCCAGGGGAAATGAGAACAGTGCGCTAGTGGCAGTGGAGAGATATTTAAATGTGGTTTTACCTGAAGAAATTACCTGTTAAGTGTTATAAGGCTCCATTTCTTTAAGGCCAGTATCAAATTCTGGATTACAATTTAAGACTTCAGCTAAAATGCTTTATTGCCTTTTTTGAACTTATAGAAATCAAAAACTGTGCAAGGGTCTCATGCTAGAGGGTTTTTTGTGGGGTTAGTACACAATGGGTGTGGTAGTACAACAATGCTAATGATCAGAACAACCATGAAATGGCTGATAGGAATCATGTCAATGGTGGCGCTAGTAAGACAACACTTCTATTACTGCCAATATTTCTTTATCATAAACAACATAATTGAACTCAGATAGAAAGATCTTGTAAAAGAAATATTCTTCTGGATGCTTAACTCCAACTGTGCCCACTTGTGATAGAGAAGCATTAGTAGCAAAATGGAAAGCAGCATTAGCCACTATAAACTTATTGTCTGGGTCCACGTGGAGAAGTAAAGACGTGGAAATCAAGGTGCACTTCACAACCTGAAAGGAATTTCTATGTGCAGATGCACACTGAAAGAATTCAGCACCATTGTCCTTATATAAGGGTGTGGCAACATCTGAAGGTTTAGGAGTAAATCTCAAGAAAGGTGCATGTCCCTAAAAAGCTTTTCAATCTCCTTAATGAGATTGATGTGATCTAATTACAAATAACTTTTCCTTTTATAGGGTAATCATATGCTATTTGTCAATCATGATTTTCCCAATAAGGTGACCTGGGACCTAAAAATTCACGTTTTCTTATTCTCAGCATCAAGTTATCTACTCTCAGGTGTTCAAATAATTGCTTTAAGTAAATCCCATGGAATGCTTTTATCTGTGAGGAGAAAACCAATATGTTATCCTTATAAGACAAGGCACATATACCCAACAGCTCTCCTGATGCTGCTACAAAACACAGTTGGAACATTGCAGCTGCATTTCAAGGCCAAACAAAATGGCCTGAATTAGAAAATACCTTTCTGCTGTGGAAATTAGTAAGCCACTCCCGCTACTTTTTAACAAGTATTTGATTAAAGGCAAGAAAAACAACTTTGAGAAATCTTTATCTTTATATACATAACGTGAAATTTGTGCGTCCATAGGGATGGGATGCTATAAGTATGGTGACGTTGTTCAATTTACCATAGTTTACAAAAGGGCGTAGAGTACCATATGATTTCTCCATAAATAAAAGTGATGGTTATATGGGGAGGTAAGTTAAAAATAGAGTTGGCAGAAGGTTTTCTGCAACCCTAACTTATAGTTCTGCATCCTCTATAAAGTTAAGGGGTAGATAGGAGAGAGAATTTTAACCATGTTCACTTTAAATTGCAAGTTCTAATAAAACACAGAATGATTAGGTAAGATATATGCAGTAACTGCATCAAAAGAAAACTTTACTTCTCCAAGAAGAGAGGTAAGGGTTTCTGGAGTGGGCTTCAGCAGAGGCGCTAGAATGAGTATCTGATGTTAGGCCACTGTGGAAAACTTCTTGGAGTGTCTACTGCAGAAATGTGTAATAACTATTTCTTTACCACTCTTAAAAGCTAAAGCCAAAGTATTGCATGCAAATTTTGATATCAATTTATGCAACACTATATTCTAAGTAATTAAGTACACCAGGTTTCTGAATGCTAAAAAGTGTGGTCAACAATTTCAGGAGAGTGTCTATAACACTCCAGTTTTCAGCGTGGTGGTTCACGGATCACTGGACCAATGCAAGGGAACCAGTTGTCAATGTTATAATTAAGATAGCCCAGCAGAGGGAGCTTGAACTAAAGTGCTATATGCGAGGGTGGTTAGCACTGTACTCATAAATACTGATCGAGAAAACAGCAAAACTTGCCTGTGCCCCAAAGGGCCGTTCATGACCAAGCTTTGAACAGGTATACAATGAACGGGTGCCCTGGTTAGGAGGGAACCTAGGCGTCCTAACGGTGTACCTGATGCTGTAATAATTTTATAACAAATTAATTGGCTAGCGTGATGCAAGACCTTTTCAAAGATTTCTGCACATAGGTATGCCCAAGCAAACATAAGAAAAACGTTAAACTAACTATGGGTTTATTGTAAGGAGTTTGACAGCCAACAAGAAAAGTTGGTGTCAAATAATCATATTTAAGCCAAACTGTGGAAACCATCTATTGGAGAAAGTGGTACAAGGCCAACGTGCATTAATAAATGCACGCTTCCATCTGACAGGGTGCTAAATTTGAAATAATCTGAAATTGAGTAATTTATTGGAGTTGAGGCTGATTCAAGTTGAAATTTTGTAAACAGAACAGGTTTTGAACCCTCATTCACTGAGTAATCAATTTGAGATATCATCATTTCACATATAACTCATCCGCTTTAACACTGAAGCCAAAACAAGGGGCTGGGCGTTAAGTACCTCACCTGGACCAACCTGGGTGTATCTGGCCTGTACCCAGCGTTGATCCAAGGTGTGCTTTAGGTTAAGAAGGTCCTGAAATTTTACTCTTTAAACCTCCTTTCACCCAGCCTTGTCTTTGATGTTGGTACCCTCAATTAGGTCATCTAAACATAACAATAAGGTGGTAATTAACAATTTAATAATTTACAGGACCTTGGACTTTCAGTGTGTGAATTGCCATGAGTATCCTGCCCTAACAATAAACACAAGGTAAGTATTTTAACTCAACGTAGTTGGATAGGCCTTGATCAATAAAGTTCTCTGAGGCTCTCAATCCACCAGAAAGGATGTCATGAATTTTCTCAGAGGGGAAGAGATAATAGCAAAAAGTGAAAAAACATAATATACTTTATTTAAAGTGGACAGTGAAAACAACTTA
Source organism: Massospora cicadina (assembly GCA_022478985.1). Classification (NCBI taxonomy): domain Eukaryota; kingdom Fungi; phylum Entomophthoromycota; class Entomophthoromycetes; order Entomophthorales; family Entomophthoraceae; genus Massospora; species Massospora cicadina. The sequence goes on from JAKSZP010002697.1 coordinate 217,986, forward strand.
CTAATGGGATCTACTTCAAGCATAATAAACCCATTAGAATAGTATTCATGTCATAAAATGGTGTGGGATATTTTGCCACTCTAAACAACAGAATGAACATACCCAATATCATTTTCTACTGTAGAATACCTACCACCATATTGAAATATCCTCCTTCTGAGTGTGGCTATTCATTGTGAGGTCAGGCGAGGATTTCAGGGGCGATTTTAATATAAAAAATTCCGTTTAAGCTATAGCTACAAGAGCTTATGAATGGCTTGTTTTCATTTATGTAATTACCATCCTAAACGCGCGTTTTAATGTTCCAATGGTAAAACTCCCAATATGACTGCTGGCTGACCGTTACTATCCATTACCATAATGGCAAGACCCCCTTCCAATGAGGTTTTGCTTAATTCCGTGGAAGAGTTCCAGAGTGGAACTTAAATCAGATATACTATAACTAATAACCAGTGCTAGACTCCTGCCAGTCTCAGATTTTACCAAGAATGATATTTTGTCAGCATAGGGATCTTTTAATATTAGAGATGAAATGCTATTTTTAAGTTTTTATATATAGGGGTCTCTGATTATAAAACAAACGTTGGTTAAATTGCCAGTACCCATTGGTCAGGGTGAGGAAATCATCAAGAAGAGCTTTTATCAGATGATCAAAGTGGGCAGTTGGAGTCTACCACACTTGAGCATCTATTGCCTATGTATCTAAAGTAATTAGAGAAATTTAGTTTTAAAATATTCAGACAAAGCAGGGATTGTGATGGCAGAATCAAATAAGTCATCAGAGGGCGTCTCACCTAAAAAGTGTAAAATATTAGTAAAACATATAAAAGAAAGACATGGCAGGTTGACATGCTTCCATAATGCATTCCAAATCTTTTATTGGCTTACATAAATGCAGCTGAGCTCTGAAACTATGAAACACAGTGATGAGAAGCATAGAAACCATGCTTAATGGCCAATTCATCCAGTTAACGCTCATAGAGAGCCATAAATGGAGAATTTGCATGAAAAACAAAATAAGGGTTGATAATTAATGTGAGGAGAGTGTATGTAATTCTCAGTTTTATGAAAATAATGAGGAAACCAGAACCAAGTATTTAGGGAACAAACTACAAAAACAAGATGAAAAATACTGAGAATGGTGCCAACATTTAGATGGCTAAAACAGAATATATAAAAACAATGATGAATTCAAATAGACTAAGAAGGCTATGACTTGGTGGGACTCCAAGAAGGAGTTTATTACTAAGTAAAAAATTGGGATATAGGCTGTTGGACCTTCATTTCAAAGCAGTTCAGACTCAACCAATGGAGTAATAGAATCTTTATATAAGTTTAAAAAGAACAGAATGACCTATGTTGTTTGAGACCTCCTCAAGGAGGTCTGCAGTAAGGGTGGCCTAAAGATTCATATGGTTAAAATCTTGCAGTTTTACTAATATCAGGAGTTGACCAACATAGAAGATGTCTAACAAGATATATATACAAGAGGATTAGGGGAAGGAGCATGGTTTTTTGCAACATGGATAAGCTAATTCTGACCAACAGATTAAAATCTAATCAGTAGTACTATGGCTCAAGTATGCCAGGACTTAAGTCTCAATTGATGTGAGTTTTACCAGATTTGGTGATAATATATTAACAAGTTAACTCAAATCTCCATTTAGCAATAAGATGTAATGACCCATTTCTATTAATTTAGTTACTTGTAAATTCTAAGGCCATAAATGTAACACTGGCAATTTCTCATAAGACCCCTAAGTACCAACCTGTGTATACTTGTCCCTTACCTAATGTTAATCCAAGGAAGGTTTAAGGTCAGGGATGGCAGCCAAACTGATAAATTTTACCTTTGTGACCTCCACCTTATTCTTAAGGTCTGTATCCACAATTATGTCTTGATACATGGCACATGACTAAGATTGACCTATATAGTAAATTTTAATTTGATGTGGCTGATATCCACATTAGCGTTGATCATTTAGCTCTTATCAGATATATTACTGTAAATTTAAGAAAAAATAATATTTAGATGCTTAAGATGCTATAATATTTTTGTTTTGACAAAAAATCTAATACCTTTTATAATAAAGAAACTAAATGAATAATGATAAATTTATTGCTTTAAATTTTTTTCTTGTTAAAAAAATGTTTATAAATTTAAATAATTAAGTTTATTTCAAAGTAGTGTACTAATATGAAAGTGGCAAGCATCTTTTATATATACAAGTACAAGAGAACTATATAAAAATTAACCAAAAATATAGAATCTATGTTTGGAAGTTAAATAATTATAAAGTTTTTATTTTTTATTTTTAATTAAATTTATTATGCCTATAAGAGATTTTTTAAATGGCATATTATAAAATATACTAAAATTTACAATAGTAATTATATATGTAAAGTTTGATCATATAATAGTCATTAATTTTAGTTAATGATATGTAAGTTCTAAGTTTAAATGTATTACTCATTATTCTCTAGATTGCTTTTTTGCATTAATAAGAGCTTAGATATTTTATTGCCTAAAAATCTTAATTAACTTCTTTTGTAAAATTTAAGATAACACTACTTTATCATAGTGCCACTAACAAATATAAAGGTCTAAAAATACTATTAATCACCAAGGGATAGTATAAAAATATCATTGTAATCTTATATTATCTTTTTGCTATTTGCAGGTAGCAGTAGTCTATAGAATTAGGTAAGAATACTAGTAAATAGAACTAAAAGTTTACACATATCTAAATTATGGAATAACTATTCATATTCTCTATTTTCATTATAATTTATATTGATTTTAAAGAATCACTGTTAAGGGTGGTTAGCCTGGCAGGAAAATCTCTGCTTCCACTATAGTGCAGGTTTTATTCAACACATTTTCAAAACCTGTACTGGTTATAAAATTTTGGTGTGTTATATTTGTCCCAAGGTTGACCCACCTTGATTACTTTTTAAAGATACACTGTTAAAGCCTGATTATGAAAAGATGTTTAACTAATAAATACTTGTTCCTGCTTCCAGCCTAGTGCAGGTTTTTCTAAATACAAGATCAAAACATGTATAGGCTAAAAAAATCCTTAGTGTGATATATTTGTCCCAAGGTCAACCCACCTCAAATACTTTTTAATAAATACTTGACACTGGTAATTAATATACTGATAAAAAGTTTTAGGATCAGACTAGAGTGATACTCTTATAAGTAAGGTTTGATGCCTTTAACTCTACTAACTTAGGTACAACTACCCTATTACTTTTGAAATAAATGATAAGCTTTTAGTGCATTTGTAATAATATGCTTTATCATTAACTATACTTTAAGCTACACTATATAGTTTAATCTAAAAATATATAGCTTTCGGATGTTATGTAACAAATGATTCCTAAAAAAGTAATTATCTTATTTTTCAGAAAAGAAGGTTTCTATATTTTAAAACAATCACCTGATTTAAGTTTATATTATATAATATATAAAGCTCTAAGCGATTTAATCTTTAGGTTTTGCTATGTTTTTTTTAAAAAGTTCTATTGATTTTTTAACAGAAAGTTTTTACTTAATACATATAAATTCTAGAGATAAGTCTAATACCAGTTAGTATAGAGGGTGGTAGAATAGCTAAAATCACTTTTTAATAGCACCATTATGCTTAAAATTATATCAATATTTATTTTAATGGGGTGCCAGTCCGCTCCTTATAGTATAGGTAAGTCAAATAATTTAATAACTTTCAAGGTAGAGCTAACCATATATTTGACCCATAGAAATTTAGGAAACCCCCAATTTACCAATGTTCTGCTTGAAAGGTTTCATTAATCTACCTAGCGTTATTTTCATTGTATCCTTATAGATGATAGTGTCTTCACCCAGTTGCCTCCTAAAATAATAAAAATAAGTTCTAGATAAGGAACTTTAACCAAGAGGTGTTTTAGATAATAGTTTCTTTATGAACTTTTTCATTTAGGGAATATAAAAATATATAAGTATCACTTCTGAACCTGATATTAGCAGTCACTTATTTAAAAAAGTAAGGATGATATAAACTCTTACTTATATAGTAATTAGTTAAATCAAATACTTGTATATATTGAATTATTTGTAAATTAGTTTCAGTATGCACTTTAATCTTTATAATGACTATTGTTTTAAATGCATGAAATGCTGAATTTTTTGATATGGTTAAAGTTTAGTATAAGAGTTAAAAATCACTACCCTATAAACTTTTCTATTGTTTTTGTAATAAATTACTTATTATATTCTTTAGCCTTAATCATACTTTTTGAACAACCTTAGTAAAAGAGCTTTTGTTATATAATTACCAAAAATCTTAATTTATAGAATTTAGTAAATTTTATTTTTTAGATATAATAGCATACAATTATTTAATAGTATAACATAGTATTGTAAGTTAAAAAGTTTGACTGTCAGCTTATCACTACTTTATTATCACAGGTAGTTAATATAACATATAACAACAGCTGAATTTCCTAATATAATAAATTTAATCCTTGATGTTCACTAATTACCGTTAAGGCTTCATCATATGATAATAACTAGCCTCCTCCTTAACGTCTATTGACACTAGTCAAAAGCTCATGTTGTGGAACAAACCTTCCATTAGTTACTTTAAAATTACTCATTGGATCTTTCACAACACCCTGCACATACACATCCTACTTTATTTGAGGTGGGCTGACCTGGGGACAATACCGCAAAAATTAAGTCAAATTGAATGAATGGGAAAGGAGGATAAAATCTGAAAAACCTCCATGCGTGGCATATGATAGGCCAGAGACTCCATGGACCGCCTTTGATATTTGCTATCTTAGTTCAGGGAATTGGTGCGCAACACCAACACAGTCATAATTGTCCCCTACCCAAAGTTCCAAACTGGAATTGAACTTGGGGAGGCAGAGGTAGAGGTACCTACTCTACCACTTGGGTATCCTCCCCTTGCACATACACATCCTAATCATATGAATCCTCATCTCTTCCACAAACGCCATTTACTTCTTCCTACATGTAGAAGCTATGAAATTAATTCCATATGCTTACAAGATTGTTTATAAAATTTTCAGCAGAATCCTTTAAAGAAGTTTTTTAGCTTTTTTAATAAAGGTGATGTTTTAATTTAGGATATATTGACAAAGAAGATTATGAATCAGTTGGAACACTTTATAATCTGAAAAAGAAAAATCAATGCAGCTTATAGAACACTTTTGCTCAATTTAATCATTAATCTTAGAATTTTCATCAACCCATTTAGCACCCAAAAAACTCTATGAATAAGTCGTGATAGATCTTTATACTTATGACACAGATACTGAATTAATTTTGAAGTACCAATGTGAGAGGGCGCTCATAATGGCCATGTGCTGCTGCAACATTTCACCCACAATTTAGTTTTATTTTAATTAAAGTAATATTGTACCCCACAAAACCATTACTTGGTTTTTTTGTTAAAGAACTGGCTTTCTAAGGAAACCCCTTACTTCTGTAATAAAGGATATTTTATCCATTGATCCCTATAAAATTGAGATAATAGGGATTAATGATTGTATTATGATGCTTTGACTTAGCAAAAGGTCAAAAATTGCAATTCTTGGGTATAATATCTAAAGTTAGCAATTTTAGGCTCTCAATTGACCCTAGAAATTTGAGGATAATTTAGGCTTTCACGCCTAAGATATTCAATAATTTTAATTAAGTTGGTTTAGTTTATAATCCCATGGCTTTCATTATAACTTTTCTAAATTTGATTTTCTCTGGTACTTATGCATGGCTAAACTTCAATAAACTGACCAAGTTGCTCCATATATATATTTATTTTGTTTTGGCTTCATTTTTAAAGTCTATTTATAAAAAAGGGTAGTTTTCTTCAAAAAACCCCCTCAACACTGCTGCTTGACTTGACAATGGCAAATTGCTATTACATTTTTATTAAACTGCAGGCAATGGAGGACAGTTTGGGAATGCAGTGGCTCTACACCTTGTCCTGGTGTTAATGGAAACCAAGTAGATGCCAATAAGAGCATATCACCAGTAAGAGCATTCTATTTGGTCTACCCAGGTGACAGAGGCTGGGTGGAGCCTGATGATGCACTGTATCATAGCCTTTGACTTATCAGATGGTGGGATGTGACCACATTTTGAGAGGGAATTTTATAAACAAATTGAAGCTTACCAATTTTGCTAATCAATTGAGGTGACTCTATTTTGGTTTATATTAATATTTTTCAAGTAGCATTTGGAACTTGGAAAACCCTTCCATTATATTATTCCAACCTCATACTTTCCTTGGCAGGCTGAAGATCCTTTCAGCTCATAAGATGGGGGGACATCCATTGTCCCAAGAAAATATACTCTATCACCTTACCATTAGTTTAATCTGGCCCCTGATGGTAAAGGGGGAGATTGGGAGTTGCCAATTGTACTTCTGACCGTTGAGGCCTCTTTTCCTCCAGTAGACCTCCAAGTGAAGCGTTGACACTTTCTATAACCCTTGGACTTTTTAATGGTATCTCCCTATCTACCATAATCAAAAAGGTCACTCACAAGGCTAGTGTCGTAAGCGTTGCCTGAGCTCAGGGAATCATCCAGGGCTTTCTCTTAGTATGTAATGAATTAATGAAACAATTTAAGTCCATGAGTCCCTTTAAAAATTGAGATAATAGGGCTTGTTGGTTTCATTCTGATGATTTAACTTGTCAAACCTCAGAAATTACATATATTAAATTAATATCATGGGTATCAATTTTTGGCTCTTGGTTGAACCTAGCAATTTGGTAATCATTTAGGCTTCCACACCTGAGATATTGATTAAGTTTAATCTATGTTGGTTTGGTTTATAATACCATGGGCTCCATTCCAATCTTATTGAGGTGAAACTCTTTCAAACTTATGTGCGTCTAAACTTCAATAAAATGACAAATTTTCTTTCTTATATCTATTTATTTAAAATTTGGCTTAAATTTACAAGTTTTCCTATCAAAAAGGGTAGTTGGCTGCAAAGAACTCCTAGACACCATCACTCTCCTTGACAATGGCAAATTGTCATTGTGTTCCCCATCAAATTGCAGGCAACAGAGGCCAGTTTGGGCATGCAGTGGCCCTGCATCTTAACCCGTGTTTTTAGATACTGAGGAGATGCCATTAATAGCATATCTCCAGTATGAGCATGCTCATTGGGTGTTATCAAGTGATACAGGCCGGGGAGAGCCTGTTGCCATATCATACTATAGTTTTTGGGTTATCAGATGGTAAGATGCACCTACATTTAAAGAGGGTAATTCTTAGTTAAAATAGAAACCTACCTATTTTGCTGATCAATTGAGGTAACTCTCTTTCAGCTTAGGTTAATATTTTTCCAAGTTAAGTTCAAGGCTTGGGAAACCCATCCATTACAGCTTCCATTGTGGATAATTGAGCACCCACAACAACATATATAGGCCACACATTACCACCATTCTGATATGATAGAAATAACACAACAGGGTGAAAGGTAAAGAAAATATTTATCAGAAACATGGTTCTTGCGCCAAAGACTAAGCTAAAATCTGAGAACATGCTTATCCAAGTGTTCCATTAGTGTGTATTGAGTTTTGTATGCTAATGGTATCTCCAATAAAGAGATTAAATCTGGTTTATTTCCATAGTAAGAAATTGTAGGTTTTGGGGTTTGTAATCATTTAAGATATTTTCTTTAATCTTTCTGAGATGCCCACCATATTTTCCATGCTCAACGTGTATTTTCATGGTTGTATCTTCTTCATAGTAATCACTATTGTTACTGTTTATATCTTGTTAATTAGAACAATTATATTAACTAGCCCAATAAGGAGGTTTTATATAGTTGGGAGTTTTGTAAACTGTAATTACACCTTGTGCCTCTTACATGCCTATGTTAGTGACTTCCAATACCGAAATTTAAGGGAATGATGGGATTTGTGCTAGTTCCAATGAAGTTTAATTATCAGATAATCTACAATCCGCTCAAGGGAGTTCATCACAGCAGAAGCTACTAAAATTGGCATTAGCTATGAGCTTCAAGATGAGCATCTAGATGCTCAAATTTCTCCTGAATCCAATGGATTAGTTTATAAAGATCTTGCCAGTTAAGATTATCTGAACTTTTTGGAACAATTGGGAAAGATATGTCCGCTAGAATCATCTTCACTATGCTTCATTGTTCCAGAAATTACTATACCCTACGCAAGTTTAGACTTAACAAAATCTATAAATGACCCCAATTTTCAAAAAGATATTTTAATTTGCAACTATATATTTTGCCTAGCCTTGACTAGAGATATCATCTGCAATTTTAGCAGAGATTTGCCTTGATAAAGGTCACTTTCTTTCAAGAGATTTGACCTAGTAGCCAAAAGTATGCTAGGAGATATGGCTAAAGCTATTAAACTTATACTCGTGTAACCTATGAAGGTCCCAGCCTTTTTTTATTTAACCAAGGCAAGCTGACCAGGGTACAGACAATATCAAAACTGAAACTCCTAACTAAGCCAACTAAAAAAATAAGATATTAATTGAATGCCCTTTAGTGGGCAGCGAGACACAAAAAGAAACATAAATTTACCTACCAGGTGGCATAGCAGCAAGCCGCTTATCCCATCATGGTGGAGGTGGAGGGGGGATCAGGTAGATCATCATCAAGCTTAGCATTATAGAGGTGGATCAATGCTGAGAGCAAGGGGGTAGGGGCATCTGCGGGATGTGGGTTGAGATGCAGTAGATAGTTGTTGAGATTGGCAATTTGGTCCTGGATCAAAGCCTCTATGAGTTCAGCAACATGGTGTTCAGCCTGGATGCAGATGTCAGGAAGTTGTTCTAATTTCTCAATATTGGCTCTGGTGATATGTGTGGATGAGGAGAAATAGCCAGTTCAGCAACACGTTTGACTTGGTGATGGCAGTTTCATAGAGGCGTTGGATTTCATCTTGTGCAGTAGGAAGAAAATCAGAGGGGAATAAGGGGGTGTGCAGCCTTTTTTTAAATTCCACGACAGATATTGCCATTTTATTGAAATATGGCGATTTTTTTGGTGAGGTCGCCACGGCCTTGGCAAGCTGATGGTTGTTTTGGAAAGGGGTAGCATTGGGTTTGAGGACATATTGTTTGGGCGGGAGTGGGGCATCAAAGTCTGAATTCAAAAAAAGTAATAAATTGATTGGTTTAGCTGGAGGTGGGACGATTTTATCTGATTTGGACACTTCATCTAATAAGTCCCAGGAAATTTTGGTTGATTTGGGAAGATATGGTGGTAGTTGATTCTGGTCAGGTAGGTTTTGGGGCGGGAGATTTCCTGGATTGAACCTTGGTACAAGCCTGCACCCAATTGGTTGGCATGGGTGTGCATTGGCCATCTTGGGTTTGAGGTGCTATATTTTGCTTCTGATTTGAGTACATGGCCTGTGGGGGTAAGGCAGCCAAAATTTCCCACTTGAACACTGTTGGTGTGGCCTCATGGGTGGAGTTAGCCATGTTTGCATGGTGTAAATTATATTGACATGCCTATTTGGTGTGGTCCAATACATAGCATAAGGGCAAATTGTGTGACCGTTGTCAGTGTGGGTCCAAAAGAAATGGTTGGGTGCAGATGGGATATAGGCATGCGGTGGGATGTGTTGGCCATGTTCAGCTGGTGGGGGTAATGGTGGCCATTGCCGAGGTGCCACAAGGTGTTCAGCACCACTTGGGACAATGAATTGGAGGATAGGGCTTTTGCCATAAGTGGACAACCATGACATCAACTTCTCATAAAGAGTTTGAGGGGGAAGGTGTGAGGGGAGGTTTGAAAAGGTTACCACAAGTGTGTTATCATCTGGGAGGTGTGTTCAGGTGGTGGTAATGGGGGTGTTTTTGTATATTAATGACATAGCTGCTGCAGCGGCTGCGTCCTCTTTGGTGGGAAATCCAATATAAAAATAGCCCTTGTAAGGGTGGAAGTTGATAAACCCAGCTGGTGCAAAGGTGGCCATTGCCAGCTCAATTATCGCTTTGTCAGTATATGGGAAGAGACGTCAGTACTCAACGCGGAGGTAAAAGTGAATATTGGATTAGGGTAGGTCTAAGGGTTGGGGGAGGGTTGGGTGGACTTGTGTAAGGTGGAGTGCTAAGTCCCTTGGAGGGTCATAGCGGCCAGATGTATTTGGCGGACTGGATGAGCCAGTCTGCACACGTTTGCCTGCTGGGTGGTAAATGCTAGTGGGTGGAGCACTGCTGCCCCATACTGGGGCAGCAGGTGGTGGATCTGAGGACATAAATTTGGAGATTGGTGCAGTGAGGAGGTGGTGGAAAATTGACTTGTTTTTTTTCTAAGATTGCTCAAAATTGATGTCAAACAGAAAAAAGGACCCAGCCTTTGTATTACAACAAAAATTGCAATGGAGATAAACAGGGAAATAGTCATTTATAGCACCAATAAAAATTTAATGCATACCTTTTGTAGGCCTTATTAAGTGGTTTTCAGTAGGTGTAAAATTGTTATAATTAATTGAAGATGGGGCTTGGGTAGTATTTTAGATACAAATTAGGCAATACATTCTCCCAACAACCTATAATGTGCAGGATGTTATACTTTACATTTAGGAGATTTTGGGCGTTGAACATATGAGATTTGAACACATAAATGTGTTAGTGAATTTTCTAATGGGTCACGGTGGGTTTTAATCATTAAACTTCGCCTTTAAAACCTCAAACTTGTCATTTTGATTAATCCCTGTTTTACACCATTTCCATCCAATATTTTGCTCATGGATGTAAATATAAAAAATTATATCTTGGGTTTCTCCAGGTAGTAATTTTTATAACTGAGGATGCTTCTGGTTGAGCCATCTGTTTAGGAGAAAATTTATGCTTGTTGTACTTATTTTATCAACCAATTAACTTTAAAGGAATCTGCTTGATTTTATGCACATATGGCTCTGTTAACTCAGAGATATTAAATGTATTTGGGATTTTGGGGCTGTTTGTGAGGTGGGATGGGTCAAAAAGTTAGGGTCAACGGCCACCAATATATTGTCCAGGATAATACATAAGTCATTGATCTTGGAAGAGGGTAGGTTCTGAGCATTAGTGCCCCTCTTGGTCCCAAAGGGGTTCAGGGTTTGGTCCAGCTTGATAGACGCGTCTGAGATCCTTACAGAGAAAATGGCTATTCTTGTCAAATATAATATAGACGATAGATTTTCCCAGTAACTTAAGACTTAGACTAAACAAAGTGATATGCATCAAAAAAGCTGTATTTCGCCATACTCAGCTCAAATTTTAACTAATATGCCAAACCTAAACCAGACCTGATAAGCTTCTTTGCTCTTAAATAAAAAATTTACTTGAGTCAAAAACACCTGATATGATTCAATAAGATGCCCCAACATCAGCAGAACTGTTATCAATTAAGCCACCAAGAAAAGAACTTAGAAAAATAATAGTAAAACTCCATGAACTTAGGTATGCATGTGGGAATCCAGCTGTTTTTTGTTCGCTGGTGCTGATGGGTACTGGATCCACAAAATGGTTTTAGATAATAAAAATATAAAAATACTAAATAACCAAAAAGCTAATTTTTATAAGGGTTTATTAGTGTTGACGTGGGGTAAAAAACAAAATCCTCTCAATATCCAACTGGTCAGTATTTAAACTGTTTCAAGGGTTGAAGGGAATTCAATGGTAAGTTCAGAACATCTCAGTAAGGTCCAAATAAGAAAATATGTAAATTTAGCCTATTGAAGCTCAGAAAAATTGCTTCACATTGGCTGGACAATGGAAGGAGATTTATTTTGGCAAGATGTACCTATGGTTAAATGATTTAATAAATTTCAGCAAATCTCCATTAGCTAAAATTATTGCAACTTGAGGGACCTCCACTAAGCTTATAAAAGGGGGTGGTCCCCGCTTAGGTGTTTGAAGGGAACTGGATGTGGCTGGGAGAGAAACCTCTGATGGATCCCCAGGTTCCATCATGCGTTCAGGGCAATTTGACTTCCCGACTTTGTGCTGATTGACCATTTAGTATTCATAACAGTTTTACCCAATTTTTGGGGTTCCACTAAGATTTTCTCAGGCTTTTTTGGCCAATAAAATCATTTGTATTATTTAAATTACTATTATTATCATTATAAACTTGTAAATGTCTGACATTCCCCATTTCAGCCCATTTCAACCCAAAACATTCGTTTCTTTGAGCCATGAGGGCAAATGTCTGACATCACCCCTCTAAAGGATGTTGGGGGGAGAATAGGGCCATAGGAAGCGGCCAAGTACCCAATTGATGGTAATTCTGTAGCTAAGGACTTTATAGAGTACTCATTTCCTCTCTTGTAGGTGATGGTGAAAGGACCCTCCCAAATTGATCCAAGCTTGCTGCTTCTAGGTGTGATGAAGTTATGGTAGTATAATACCATATCATACACTTCAAATGTAGGTAGAGGGGTTTGGAGCTCATTGGCAGACTGCCCTTCTTTAGTCTCCATTTTAGCTAAATTGGTCATAGGCTCAGATTGGAGTTGGATGATGAACTGATCCAATCTTCTCATGGCTTTTTCAGTTTCCTCAGCTCTAGAGGATAAGACATCTTTAGCTAATAGGGAAGGTATTCCTGGTTCTCGCCCATACAAGACACAGAATGGGGACATTTTAAATTTCCATTGATAACTAATCTGGTAGGCCATAAGGCACTGGGTAAGAATTGATCCCGGTGAAGAGGATCATAATAGGCCATTAGCATAAAATGGAGAGCAAGGTTTCATTTGCCCTCTCCACAGTCCCGCTGGTAGATGGATTATACAGAGCTGAGAAGAGTTGTTAGGCTCTCAAGGAAGTAACCAGGATTTTGACTACTCTAGAGGTGAAATTCTTACCATTGTCGCGGAGTAGTACCTTGGGACAGCCATATCAAGAGAAAAAGTTTTGATGTAAAAATGTGGCTGTGTCCTTGGCCATTTGGGCAGGGAGAGCCACGGCTTCAACCAACTTAGTGAAGTGGTCAATGGCTACAAGGATAAATCTGTTTCCACCAGTAGTCTGAGGGAGGGGACCTGCTACATCCAGGCTGATGGTTTGTAACGGTTTCTTAGGGGTAGTTGGTTGATACTTGTATTTAGCCTTGAAATTGGATAGCTTCTTACATGTGAGGCAGGCATCCAAGACTCAAAAAATAGTTTTCATAATTTCTTACCAATATTACCAATACTTAATCCACTCATAGGTTTTATTTTCCCCTCCATGACCTAGGGTGGAGTGAGCTTCTAGAATAACAGGTAAACGTTCTGAGGGCCGAAGGTAAGGTAGCCACTTTTCCCCACCTGATTGTATAATTTCCCACACTCCATTTTAGTATTGTGGGAGTGCTGGGCCAACATTTTCTGTACAGGCTCATCCTCATCCTCCCAATGGTTGGAGGTCATTAATAGGACATATAACCTCTCCCCTTGCTATTATCCAAGTGAAGGACTGGCAGCCAAGTTAACCCATCAACATTCATGTGATGGGTTCCATTACAGTGTTTGATCTTCATGTCATAATGCTGGAGCTTTTGAGCCCAGCGAGCTAACTTGCCAGTAGGATCCTTCATGTTATTTAACCATTTCCACAAAGCGTGGTCTGTAACCACAGTAAAGTGGTCCCATATAGGAAAGGGCGAAAGTTATTCACGGCTAACATAATGGCAAGGCACTCCTTCTCTGTAACGCTGTAGTTGCGTTCTACCTATGAAAGCATCTTACTGAAATAGGATACAGGATGATCTACACTTTTTTCATCCAATTGGGCTAAGATGGCCCCAACGGTGTAGTTTGAGGCATCAGTAAACAAAATAAAGGGTTTATTATAGTCTTGTGCTGTAGGATAGGGAGTTGTTGCAGCAGTTGCTTCAGTGTCTCAAAATCGACCTTCTGTTCAGCACCTCACTGAAAAGAAGTGTTTTTGGTCAATAAGCGGACAAGAGGTTTGCTGAGCTGGGCAAACTTAGGGATGAATTGATGGTAATACCCCATCATCCCTAGAGATACCTGTGTATCCCATAAATTTTTAGGGGGAGGCATTTTTGAGATTGCTTTGTCCTTATCTTGGATGTGTTGAATTCCCTCTTGAGAAATGAAGTGGCCAAGGAAATCCAGTTTCCTTTTGGAAAAAGGTAACTTTGAGGGTTTTAACTTGATATTTGACTCACAAAGCCGTTAAAACACCTCCTTCAGGTGATCAGGATGTTCATTAAAGGTTTTTGACAATACCGTGATGTCATTTAGATAGACAATGACGCAACTTAACTTTAGGTTCTGCATAATATGGTCCATAGCATGCTGTAAAGTTACAGGTGCGTTTCACAACCCTTGAGGTAATTGAGTGTGTTGAAAAAGACCCTCGCTACAAATGATAGCACATTATCCTAGTCTTTGGGGAAAAAGTCCATTTGCCAATAGCCACTAGACAAGTCCATGGAGGAGAAGAAGTTAGACCCCAAGAGCTGTGTCAGGGTGTCATTAATGCAGGGGTAAGATGACTTACTTTTTTTTGTAAGGTTATTTAATTTTTGGTAGTCCATGACTATCCAATGACCTCCGTTCTTCTTTTTTTTAGTACTAGACCTCCGTTCTTCTTTTTGATAACAAAAGGGAGAAGACCAAGGGCTTTGTGAAGGAAAGAGTAACCCTGAATCTAGTAACTGCTTAAATTCCGTCCTCATTTGCAGTTTTCCACTTTTGATTTGTGGTAAGGTTTTGACCAAATGGGATGGGAATCACTACATCAATGGAATGGCACCAGCCCTTTATGTGCCCATAGTCGTTATCTTATTTGGAGAAGATTTATCTAAATTCTTCCTATAGAGTGTGAACTCTATCAAGTTCAGCGAGGTCAGCTCATATGAGATATGGACATCGGGTAAGGTACATACCAGGTTATCCGTTGGCAGGCCCATATCCAACGTAGAGCAAATGGAGTGAATTTGTTCAATGTCCTCCACAGGGGCTAAGCCTCTGCCAATCTCCTGATGTTTTCTTATCACTATTTCCTTGCCAGTGAAGTTTCTTAACAGAAGAGTAATAGGCCTCTGGTACGCTGGGTCAAGAACGCCAGTCAATACCTGAGGGTCCAAGGGACTAACTCCCTCAATACTTACAAGGTGTAACAAGCTGTGGTGTGGGATTTGGAGTGTAATTTTTGTGTCAACCACTAGTTGTTCACCAGACTTAATCAAGACCTCATCTGAAGAATATAAAGGGATACCGTCCCTAGCATCCACTGAATTGGAAAATTTCTTTGTGTTGCGCCCATAGGTAGAATCATGCAACATCATAGCAAAAAAGGGGTATTCAACTATGCAAGAGTATTTGTTCTTGCTGGGATCTTTATTTGATAAAACTAATGGGACTTCATAATTGAGTAATGAGAGGAAACCTTGCTTCATGATGATAATTCCCTCATACTTGATCATAAATTGAGTACATATGAGCATATCATAGGTGTTGTTGTCCAAGGCCAATGCTGGGGCTGATAAGATAAGCTCATTAATTCAAATGGGAAGGAAAGAGTATGCCCAATGGCTTGGGTGTTATTCAGCCCTGTGGTTCCAAGATCTTGATTGTATTCCAAGTCAGGTGCCAGCTTTATCTTTTTATGAGCTTAGTAGAGATTACGTTAACTGGGGAGTCAGTGTCCAGGATGGCCATTACATGGACTTTTTTTGTTAATCACTTCAACCTTAGTGAGTGCTCCTCCAAAGTTAGGAGACAGAGCTAAGACCTCCTTGAGCCAAAAAGTGGAGGTTAGTTTACAAGTAGTCTCAGGGTATTTATTCAGGATGGCTTTTATGGTATAGACTCACTGAAGAGGTTGAATCAAACCAGCTAAGAATTGATCACCATCTATGGCGGTGTCAATAATTTTTGGACACCCTAGAAACTTGGCTGAGGTACGTTTCCTCAGGTATGGTGGTCTCATCTACTCCTCCAGAATTTAAATTAATCAATAATCTCCACTTCTGCGGATGCTCCCAATATGTAGTAAACAATGTTATTGTCACCCCCTCAGAAAAACCCAGTGGTATTCTCAACAACTGGCAAGATTGCAATTGAAGGTAGAGGAGACAGCCACATGAGGTTGGGTAGCCTTAGGGCATGAAACTAACAGCTTGGATGGAGGGGAAGGCACAGCGTTATTGGTGAGCATGTGTGGTAGCATGGTACTAACTGTATTATAGGTTTTAGACCTACAGGAGGGAGTAATATCTATTTTAAGTTGCACTGAGGGACAGGTTTCACAGGAAGGATAGGCACAGGTGAGCTCTCCCCCAACTGTTCTACAGGTGAAAGCTCCTCAGTGGTTAGAATGGAAGGTTTCACATCAGCTTAATTGGTTGTTGCACATGAATGGAAATTGGCAACGTCTAACAGAGCCTCTTTTATGTCGCATATGTTTTTGAAGTGGCGTTTCACTGAGATGATATGTCTGGCTAGAGAGGGTTACCCAGTTAACATGGCTGCGATAGCATCATTAAGGGTTAGCATGTTAGACATTAACAACCTTTGTGCAGTGTTGGAAATTTGGTTGACCACATTATCCATCTTGATTGCTGATTAAAAATTTACAGATGTTAAAGCAAGCAATTGTTTGGCAATGATTGCCAACTAAATTATTAACCATAAATATCAAAGGATATAATCTGACGGTTAGTTTTTATTAATATTTTGTCAGGGATCATCCCCAACTAAGCTATTAGTCATAATTAATCAAATGACCTAATCCAATGATGGGATTTGATTACTATTTCATTGGGTATCATCCTCAACTAAATTAGTAGTTTAAATTCATCAAAGGACATAATCTGACAATTGTTTTGATTTGTATTTCGTTGAGCATCATGCCCAACAATGTTAATTAGGTAATTTTATGAGGTCATGATTGCCAATAGTCAGATTACTATAATGAATTGTTACAGCAGAGATGCTGAACGATTAGGGTCGTTTTAACGAAGATACTGAAGCGTTTTAACGCTTGTTTTGGTAGTAGCAGTAGTAGTAATCAGGTAACACGGCCCCAGACCATCTGTGTACGGTTCCTAACACATGAATGATGGTTGCCAATCTGTAAAAGGTTACATTGCTGGGTATTAATTAAGATGAAGACATGCACTACCATCAGAAGTTAATCCCAAGGGTTAGAAGTTTTGGGAGACTAATCAGTTGATTTTCAGAGAATTATCTGAAAAAAGTTGTCCGCCTTCTGCTTATAAAAAGCCCTAAATTTTCTAATAAAAAGCAGAATTCAACTGAAATATATTTATATTTACTTCTAAATTGAAGACTGAAGGGAACAAAGGTCCCTAGTTGTTTTTCTCAATTACAATTACCAGAGTGGATTCGTTGCACTATATATTGAATACTCAACCTACTTGTCATCATACAACTAGTGTCTGTAGTTTTACTCATCAACCAACCTGTGCAGTAAACGTACTCAAAAGTTTACATGCAGCATGGTAAAATTTCTCATCAAAGGCAACGATCAGTTCGCCCTCATATATGCTAAGGCGCATAAAGGCCTGTTTTTCTTTGTGTAGGCTCTTCTTTAATCTGAATTTAGTCAAAAGATCCTCTTTCACCTCTGCCCAGGTGTGCAAGTGTCCATATAAGGGACTATCATCTCCTGTGCCAAGTGACTTAAGCAAGGAAGGATGTGTTGATCTTTTTTCTTATCCGTTGTGCCATACATGGCAGCTTAATAAAATACAAAAAATACTCCCTTGACCAGGGGTGTACTTATCTTTAAAAGGGGTTTTAATGGGCGCTGCTCAAGCTCTTTGAGATGGGATATAGCGCTTGCTAGTTTCTTTTCCAGGAAAATAAACGTTATTCATTTTGCAGAGGGAAAATTAGAGAGTTACTCACATCTAAAGCCTCCATTTTAAACAATTTTTGTGGTGTACAGATGCCCCCTGTAGTGAGCACCACTTTGTGGGAATCCAGCTGTTTTTTGCTCACTGGTGTTGATGGGTATTATACCACAAAAGGGTTTTAGATAATAAAGATATAATTTTAAATTTTAAATTTTATTCAATATATGCTGACTGGGGGATGGACTTTTTAAAAATCAAAACAAACAAAAAAACCTGATTTAAAGAATGAACAGGAAGACAAAACGAAAACTTCAACCAGGCGGGGGTGAAAACTGCTAATCCACCATGGCTGAGGGTGAGGGGGGTCAGGCAGGTTTTCTGTAGACGTATCCACCATGACAATGTCATTTTGGTTGAAGAAACGGACCAAAGCGGATAGCCAGGGCATTGGGGCATCAGCATAGTTTGGGTGGATGGCAGTGTAATAAGAGTTCTCCTCTTATTCATCAAGATCAGCATGGTAGACTGCTTCAACAAACTCTGCTACACGATGCTCAGCTTGAATGTGGGCATTAGAGAGCTGTGCAAAATTGGAGATACTTTGGTGGGTAATTTTAGCAGATGGATTAAACTCTGCTAATTTAGTGACATGCAGGGCAGCCACTTCAGCATTGTCAAACAATTTTGAGATATCGCTGAAGGCTGATTTTGGGAAATCAGGGGGGAAGTAGAGTGTGGGGAGCCCAAGTTGGTACTGAGCCACTGATTGGGCCACTGCTTTGCGTAGGTTTGGGCATTGGGGGGAGGCCACCACTGCTAAGGTGAGCTGGTGGTCACTTTGGTAGGGAGCGGCATTGGGTTTAGGAGTGAAGCATTTGGGGGATAGGGTATCATCAAAACCAGAAATGAAAAATTCAGCCCAACCATAATCAAATTAGCTGAGAGGTTGACTGGAGTCCTTACTCATGATAATGTTACCTAATTCATCAATTTCGGCCAATAGGTCTGTCATAATTTAAGATAATAATTGAATCAAATCCCCCCTTCTGAATTAGGCCATACCAAATCGGTCATCAAACCTAACTGAGTTATATCAATTTCAGGATCCTCCTCCCCTATTCCTGAGTCACGTGGGGAAGAATTTCCACCCATTTGGTCAGGTGAGCAACACCATCCATTGAGGATGCCCACAAGGAGGACATTCTGGAAGATCAGTAAAGATCCTGAATGGATGAGGCCCCAAAAATCCCAAAGGCACCGAGTCCCAACACACCCTATAAATATCAAATCCTTCTAAGCCTAATAAAATATCAAATAACTTACCCAGTTTTCCACTTCCTTCTCAACCTTTTCTGCAAATTAGCAGCTTTGAGCCACCTTCAGACCTCAGCGCCAGTCTAGAGAACTGTAGCACCATTAATAGTGGTGCTCACTACAGGGGGCTCTGAGCTGTCCCAAGTGAAAACATCTATCACAATGGAAAATACTAGAAGCTTAAAAGACCAAACCGCTGGTCAGTCAAGAAGCGTTGCCCAATGGGTTAGTACCTCACAGCATGAAATAACAGCTGCTCAAGCCAAAATATTAGAATTTCAAGCCGCTTTCCAGTTAACCCTGCCTTCTATCAATGGAAGTCAGTACCAAATTCAATGCAAAAACCCTAATGAGGTAATCTCCCAACTAATAAATGGCATCTACTCTTTGGGTGGCCGCACTAGTTGTTCCCGCGCCTCCGCTGTTCACTCTACCATGTGGGACCTTTATGATTCAGCCCAACTGCTGACAGCAGAGCTCACATTGGGCCATAAAAGTTACCTCCGCCATTTCATCCAAACCGCCAGCCATCACCTGCTCCAACTAGTTGGGTTGCACCATCAAGAAGTCACACGCCAACTGGGGCTCTCCCAGGCCCTACACACCCATCTCGTCAATTTCTATAACGCGGCCTCCTTCTTCATCCATGACAACTGTGAGGCCATAATTGATAATGAACGGCTGATTAATGAAGTTTGAGACCAGGTAATGGTGTTAGATCATGGGATCTCCGGGTATCTTGAGGATGAACTGTGTCAGAATGTTTAACACCTTGAAACAACTTGGAATCAATGCCTCCTCCAAGTTGAGGATCTGGTAGGGACCCTACAACAACACTATCAAGAGCTGGCTTATTGCAACTATCCATCTAGGGGCGAAGGTCCTGAAGGGCCCTGGGGGCCTGAAGGCCCCATGGACCCCCTAGGCCCCCAGGTTCCTCAGCCCCCACCGCTGCTGGCCCTGAGGATCCCTGGCAGAAGGATGTGATGACAGCCTTGGCTGTTTTATGTGAACAAATCCAAATTTAGCTGAAGGATGTAGACTCCAAACGGATGAAGTCCCACTTAACCCCTATGGTCTCCCTAGATGCCCTGTCAGACAAAATGGGCAACTTAAGTATTTTTTCTGAGCTAACCGACGCCCACATCTCTCAGCTGGAGCAAACCTGTTGAGGGTTTAAGACCCACCTGACCACCCTTGAAGACCAATTTCACCACCAGTAGGCTGACATACAATATTTAAAAGAGCAAGTCGCGGACATGGTTTCCATTTCCTCCCTCAATTAAAATTGGGACAATGTCCATGAGAAACTTGAAGGACTACAGTGCTGGCTAGACCAACAGGGCCCCCACGACTATGCAGAAACTGAAAATTTCAGAACCAACACCTATCCCTGGTATTAACACCCTCTCCGCTCCTCTGGTAACTAACTTTAAACCTAGTTTTAAAGAGAGGTTTGTTCC